>JAQJVL010003126.1:52500-69075 GCA_035578905.1 Stictocephala bisonia | reverse complement strand
TTTATTGTTGAGGCTAAACTGTTATGGATCATGATGCATGGTCTATGTATTTGATAAGAAAAGAATTATGACTAACAATCATGGCCAATTGGAGATTTTCAATGTCTTCAAGGATATTTAAGTAAAATATGTGCTGTTGTTTAAACATAAATTTAATGTACCTATGTATCGATAAATCAGCATGAAGTATAGTGTTTGGTAAGGAGGGCTGTGTTGAGTGCACTCGACCGTTAAAGGGAACTTTCCATTCACAAGTTAGTAATGTACAGGAACAATGGATGTCAATTTATTGGGAAAGTTGTGTTACCATTTTAAATCAATATATGATTTACGCATGCATTTAAATTAAGAGTCGTGTTCCTGATTGTTATTTCTTTTAAGTCATCTAGTGGTTAACATGCTTAAATTTTAGCAATTAATCTTAATTTTATAGAGATAAATATATAACAAATATGTTAGTAGTACAGATAGTAATCATTATACTTCCGTCATATAATGCTACATAAAAACGTCTTATCTACTTTTTGAAAATAAACATAACTTAACATTTAACCATTAATTTTATCTGAAATATTTCAAATCTAGTAATATTCACTAGTTGCCATTCATCTGAAGGAGATATATCTAAAAAAATCTTAAATTTGCCAAAGGGGTTTGGACCATTGTCCCTCAACAATGTTAAAAATGCCACTGGCGTAGACAGTAAGATAAAAAAAAAAAAAGAAACCCTTAGATAATTTATTGCACAATTGTGTAAAATAGCTATATAAAATAAAGTACACATCAATCACCAATTTTTCCATCTTCTTACATATTTATATTTACATTTTATATTACATATTATATTTATATTATGCTCCTAACAATGAACGTGTTTAACCCCTTATCACACTACCTACAAATATTTATCTCGTGCAATCGGAATTTACGCAGGAAATTTCACTAGTCAGCAAAAGGTCTGCAACCACAGCTGGTTTTAACTGCATTACATTTACATTGAACTACACTAGCGCTCCACAAAACAGCTGATGATTAGAGAAACTAAATTTAACATTGGACGAGAAATCTATTTTTGGGTATTAAATAATCGGTTTTACCAGTAAAATTATAAGGTTACTCGAATATTTGTCTACAGTAATGATGCTTATATTAATTTAATTTTTTTATTTTAACATTTAATTATAGATTTATTAAATAATTCTTTTTTTCTCCATAGCACCATCCCTATTATTATAACTAGTTGCCCCCGTAACTCCCATGCCTATCAACGAGTTTTACACAATTGGAAAGTGCAAAAATAACAGTTGCGTACCGACCAAATTATTTTCGGTCAGGGCCGTTCCCCTGACTCAGCAACTGACTCAGCACCCATCAAACTGCGTGCGGAATATTAGAGAGATTATGTTTGTTTTGCACCTGATTAAAAAACAATCCATTCATATCCACATCTATCACAGGCCACCCAAGTTGATAACGGGACGGGTGGCTACGCAAGTTAATCATTGGTAGCCGCACTTGTTGATCAGCGGCTAACCGAGTTAATCAAGGGTGGTTAAACAAGTTAATCACGGGTAGTAATCAAGATAATCATTGGTAGCTGCACTGGTTGATCAGTGGCCAACCGAGTTAATCACGGGTGGTTAATCAAGTTAATCACGAGTGGTTAATCAAGTTAATCACGAGTGGTACTAAAGCTAATCACGGGTGGTTAATCAAGTTAATCACGTGTGGTTAATCAAGTTAATCACGAGTGGTACTAAAGCTAATCACGGGTGGTTAATCAAGTTAATCACGTGTGGTTAATCAAGTTAATCACGAGTGGTTAATCAAGTTAATCACGAGTGGTACTAAAGCTAATCACGGGTGGTACTCAAGTTAATCACGGGTGGTTAATCAAGTTAATCACGTGTGGTTAATCAAGTTAATCACGGGTGGTTAGTCAAGTTAATCACGAGTGGTACTAAAGCTAATCACGGGTGGTACTCAAGTTAATCACGGGTGGTTAATCAAGTTAATCACGTGTGGTTAATCAAGTTAATCACGGGTGGTTAATCAAGTTAATCACGAGTAGTTAATCAAGTTAATCACGGGTGGTTAATCAAGTTAATCACGGGTGGTTAATCAAGTTAATCACGGGTGGTTAATCAAGTTAATTACGGGTAGTACTCAAGATAATCACGGGTGGTTAATCAAGTTAATCACGGGTGGTTAATCAAGTTAAATACGGGTAGTACTCAAGTTAATCACGGGTAGTTAATCAAGTTAATTACGGGTAGTACTCAAGTTAATCACGGGTGGTTAATCAAGTTAATTACGGGTAGTACTCAAGTTAATCACGGGTGGTTAATCAAGTTAATTACGGGTAGTACTCAAGATAATCACGGGTGGTCAATCAAGTTAATCACGGGTGGTTAATCAAGTTAATCACGGGTGGTTAATCAAGTTAATTACGGGTAGTACTCAAGTTAATCACAGGTAGTTAATCAAGTTTATTACGGGTAGTACTCAAGTTAATCACGGGTGGTTAATCAAGTTAATCACGGGTAGTACTCAAGTTAATCACGGGTAGTTAATCAAGTTAATTACGGGTAGTACTCAAGTAAATCACGGGTGTTTAATCAAGTTAATTACGGGTAGTACTCAAGTTAATTACGGGTAGTTAATCAAGTTAATGACGGGTAGTACTCAAGTTAATCACGGGTGGTTAATCAAGTTAATTACGGGTAGTACTCAAGTTAATCACGGGTAGTTAATCAAGTTAATTACGGGTAGTACTCAAGATAATCACGGGTGGTTAATCAAGTTAATAACGGGTGGTTAATCAAGTTAATCATGGGTGGTTAATCAAGTTAATCACGAGTGGTACTAAAGGTAATCACGGGTGGTTAATCAAGTTAATCACGGGTGGTTAATCAAGTTAATCACGGGTGGTTAATCAAGTTAATCACGGGTGATACTAAAGCTAATCACGGGTGGTTAATCAAGTTAATCACGGGTGATTAATCAAGTTATTCACGGGTGGTTAATCAAGCTAATCACGGGTGATACTAAAGCTAATCACGGGTGGTTAATCAAGTTAATCACGGGTGATTAATCAAGTTATTCACGGGTGGTACTCAAGTAATCACGGCGGGTGGTTAACAAAGTTAATCAAGGGTAGTTACTATATAGTTGATTAGTAGCTACCCAAGTTAATGAAGAGTGGGTACTCAAGTTAACCCTGGGAGGCTACCCGTGTAGTCAGAGACTACTTAATCTTACTAGTCGATACTTTCTTAACTACCTGAGGAATAATCTTCTCTTAATATGAATTCATGTAGCTGAAAATTTTACTTCACTTAATGCAGTTGAATATCTTTAATATTCACCTTTTCATCCAGAGTGAATACGTGCCACATATGGCGTCGTAAAACTGTTGGTATTCCTAACATGTTTGTCATGTATGACGATGTTAATATATTTAATTATGTATAACATCCTTAGTTAATATAGTATCAATTTTTTTAAATTAGAACAAATCTCAAGTTTTAAAACACAAGCTTAAAAGTTTCACCAAACAAAGCGGTAAGTACGATCATTTGTCTGAGTTGCTTTGTTGGAATAAGACCGGAGTTTCTGTGGTCAGACCTAGACCTTTGTCAGTCTTGCAGTGACCAGTCAAACCACTATCACAAAGTTACAGAACCACTTTCATTACACAAAACTTTAGATTTATCATTCAAAATATTTATTACACTATTCTCCCTATTGAATTTATTGAAAATAAAATCATTTATGAATTTTCACAGTATCTATATTTAATAAATCATAACGTATTGGAGATTATATTAGAGTATGTCTTTAACTTGATACATTTAAATCGATCTAATGACACTTACTGTACATATTTTTGACCAAAATTAAATGACAAGACTGATGAATAACACAAAATATTGATAAGACCTACAATACAGTAACTTTAAAACTATTTGGAATTATTTAAAAACTATGCTTAAGAAAAAAAATCCATATGTAATATTTACTTAGACATAAGTTTGAAAATGATAAAATATTGTGATAAATATTTTCATAACTACTGAGAAATAATAGTACATTTGTAATCATAAAGGGATAAAATATAATTTAAAAAGGGTTGTTTTAAAGTATATTTCTTCTTCCTGTATCGAAAATATTGTTTTAAATACGTGTACCAGTAAGTATTTTTTTTAATTTGACAAAATAAAACACCGTACACACTACAGTAGTCTGTCACTGACAGTGGCAGTTCTATCACAAACCACTCTGAGTGCAAATGACAAACTCTATCTAAAATACGCCATATTACTGTTGTATTAAAATTATTTAGTTTAATAAACACAATACTTTATTCCTCGCAAGCACGTTACTTTAATCCTAGTGTTAAAAAGAGTCATTTTCTGTTTAAAAACACTCAAATTTAAGTGAGAGTTGGTTGATTTTTTTTTTAATGAAAGGAGAATTACAAAGCTTTTTTCAAGTTTAATCTAAATTAATTTTCTAGTAAGTTTGTTTATAAGTTAAGATCCTTAGTAATTAGTAGTGATTTTAGATACAAACGTACTGTGCGAATGTACTGATAAAGTTAACGGTTATTAATCTTATTAGGCTAGACATAAGTTTCATTGCTATATCTAGATTATACGATTTAAAGTGATCAAATTTAATTACAAATTCCCCACCACTCCTCCTCTCTCCCTCTTGTAGTGTAGTACATGTAATGCCAAATAATTGCAAATACAAATGGCTAATTTTATAACAGAAAAATTACTGGGCTTCTTCGGAAGTTTATGTAATCTAATATATAGAGTTTGAATACATCGTAAAAAAGTACAATCTAGGATACTTATAATTTAAAAATATTAAAGCTACAGTAACTATCTTAGTTAATTAGTCTGAATTATACCCATACTAGTTTTATTTACGAATAAGGTAGTGAACTATTGTAGGAGGGTCGCCATACATTTCAGTGGCATCACCATTGATAGTACATTGGTGGGAATTACGGTCATCACTACTTTACTTGTATGGGTGGGTGGGAGGGTCATCACCAAGATAGTACATGAATGGGGAGAAAGGTCATAACTACTTTACTTGTATAGGTGGGTGGGAAGGTCATCACCACGATAGTACATGGGTGGGGAGAAAGGTCATCACCACTTTACTTGTATGGGTGGGTGGGAGGGTCATCACCACGATAGTACATGGGTGGGAAGTACGGTCATCACTACTTTACTTGTATGGGTGGGTGGGAGGGTCATCACCACGATAGTACATGGGTGGGAAGTACGGTCATCACTACTTTACTTGTATGGGTGGGTGGGAGGGTCATCACCACGATAGTACGGGTGGGGAGAAAGGTCATAACTACTTTAATTGTATGGGTGGGTGGGAAGGTCATCACCACGATAGTACATGAATGGGGAGAAAGGTCATTACTACTTTACTTGTATAGGTGGGTGGGATGGTCATCACCATGATAGTACATGAATGGGGAGAAAGGTCATTACTACTTTACTTGTATGGGTGGGTGGGAAGGTCATCACCACGATAGTACATGGGTGGGGACAAAGGTCATCACTACTTTACTTGTATGGGTGTGTGGGAAGGTCATCACCACGATAGTACATGAATGGGGAGAAAGGTCATCACTACTTTACATGTAAGGATGGGTGGGAAGCTCATTACTACGATAGTACATGGGTGGGAAGTAAGGTCATTATTACTTTACGTGTAAGAATGGGTGGGAAGGTCATCACTACAATAGTACATGGGAGGGAAGTAAGGTCATCACCATTGTATGTGTATGGGTGAGTGGGAAAGTCATCCATAACCACTGATAGTACATGGGTGGGGATAAGGGGATCATCACCACTTTATGTGCGTGGATAAGTGGGTAGGGCATATTAAAATGAAAGCAAATTAAATATAAAACTTAAAGACAAACATTTTATATTGTGTTATAACCCAACTTTCACACCTACGTACGTACGTGTTTTTACTGTGAATCTTTGTAAGCTCTATAATTTATATGTAGTCACAAATTCCATAAATCCTGTCTATTTATTACCTTAATTTACAATCAATACACATATAAGTCTATAAACTAAATAATAAACACCCAATTCAGGAATAAATATAAAGGAACCAGAGTTAGTTCATGTGCCGTATGAGTGCGGTGGTTTGAACTACAAGACACCTATTTTGTAGGGAGGATTTGTACTGTATACGATCTGAATCTTTTGATCTTCAATCTTCTATTCAATTTATACAAGTTGTTTGATATATGAGTTTCATTCCAATGTTCAAATGGCTTACATTTTCTCTGAAATAATTTATATTCATTGATGTATTTCGGTTGAATCTATTTTCCTAGGAGAAATACATTTGTATCATTAAATCCCTAATTAGTCAAGGGTTAATTAACTAGTTCATTTTAATTAACAGAGTAAAACTGATTTCTAAATTATGAAATAGTTGTTTATGTTAGTTACAATGGGCAGGGAGGAGAATGTACCGTGTAACCTTTTATAGCACCTATATTACAGTTTCAAACATTTCATAAATAGTGATGTATTCACGTGTACGAATGGTCATGTGGATTTTAGAAAGTTTCAAAACTAAAACTGTAGTTTGAAAGGTATTTGCTAGTATCAAATAGTTTATGAATGGTAAATTTATTAGAAATTTTCCAACGATTTAAGTGATGTAAAAATCAAACACAATGTTTCGACAGTTATGAAACTTCTGTCGTCTTCAGGTGTCACTTACTATCTTAGCCTAAACTAAAAACTATTTTTTTAACCTATAGCAATATGAAAAAATCATTAAAAAATGGCATACTTATAGATTATGGTTGAGTCTATAGAAAGCCACGTCTATCTACAAACTATGCCAACAATATACAATGTTATACAATTCTTATTATGCTTACTGATATTTATAAAACTAATATTATTTATGCAGTAAAATATTTACTTTAGCTGCCTTTAAAAATATGTTTAAAACCCTATGTAATAGTTGAAGTTCAATGGCTACATATTATTATTATATTAAAATGGTATTTATTTATAGCTTTTGATTAATATTAATTAGTTCCAATTAAATTTTATTAATTAAAAAATAATATAAAGTTAAATACAATTTAGCATATAGTTTAACATTTATATGAGAATGGTTTTATTCATTATTACAATTTCCGTTTATAAATCCCTTATTATAATTTCATCAATGTGGAATTCAGTAGAATTAATTTAAATAAAACGTTTCACTAATCGATTTCATTAATTTATTGTTAATATAATACAGTATTATATTATAGTAGTTACTTAGTCATATATTCAGCTTAAATACAGTATATAGGTTCTAAGTAAACTAGTTGAACTCACTTACTGGATATTAATTATGTGCTAAATTACGATTATGAAATAGTATGGCTAAGTATGTGCGAGAAATATAGTAAGCCGTAACGCAACTCTTTGTTTGTAATACATCTGTTGAGCTTCCACATGATTTAAAAAATGGTTGTAGTTAGGTATGAGAAAATCACACGAAAAAACAATAGGAAGCACCACCAAAAGGCACACCAAGTCCAATGGCATGATAAGGAAAATATGTTGTAAATTATAAACAGCTGGGATAACAAGGCAGATCTTGTTTCCACATGTTTGTACCTGATAGGCTCAACGTATCTACTGTATTTTCCCTGTATTTACAGGAATTCCAATTTTTCAACTCTAGCAGTCATCAAATAGACTGAAAATGTCAAGGATTCTTGTAATGCTTGATAACGTTGTAGACTTTACATTCTCTGTTTAGTTAAGAATCAATAAGGCTACAGCTTGGATAATTTATCAGTTTTCAAGAAGTGTTATGTGTTTGAGGTGGTTAAATTAAAAAAGTAATCCTACTATATAACAAAATATTTCACTCTAAGTGATTAAAAATGCTAAACTCCCTACAGATATCTACAAAATATTTCAAAGTAGTATACTACAAATACGTCTAACAGTATCTAAGGATGTTGGAAGCGGCATATGGTAATTCACTGTGTGACTAAACTAACACTTAGCCAGTTCTCAAGTGTTGCATGTTTAGGCTTGAAGGATGTTATGGGAACTTGAGAGTGAACTGGTCGGTGCCATGGCCAGTGGGGGGTTTTGTTGGGTGTCGAACTGAATGAAAGCCCCTAAAAAATAACTACTGTATAATTAATATTTATAAAACTAAAGTAATGAATTTAAAACAGAAATAAAATTTGGAGATGTAGTAATTATTGCTAAGTGGATTACTAATATTGCAAAATTTACTAATATAACTTTGTAAATATCTCAATATAAATCTCTAAATGGAAAACTCTCTTATATGCTATTGTACCAAGGGCTAGTAACAACAATCTTGGAGGGTTTGTTAGCTTTTTTTAATATTCCCGTTACCATAATTTTGGTATTTGAAACAACAGACTTGATGTCATTAAACGTAAACCCGTTTAATAAACTGTCTGAAAGGAAATTTTAGTTAATGGAGTGAAAACAAAATTAATTATGAATGAATATACCGACATATATAAACTAAACATTTATCTTAAAATTTGTTATAAAACATGTAAAAGGGAAAATAAAAGAAATAAAATTATATAAAGGATGTTATCATAACAAATTTAATTTTAATAAACAGAATTACTTTTTACTATTGATTTTAACCAAACAAATTAAAATTATATTATTATAATAAAGTTTCTTGGTATGTTTAGTGTATTTATTTATTTGTGTCGACCTCACGAATAAAGTTAAAAATGTTGTTTTAAAACAGTGTTTAATTCAACAATTTTATTAATTATATTATCATTTGTAATGATGGTTTCTGGAACTCTTATGTAAGAAATGATACGTAGGAGTATGATAATAAATCAATGTAGTAACTTGGTGGAACAACAGCGATGAAAAATAATGATAAAGGATTACGCAAACAGGGCGTAACATCCTATCACACTCTGATGGTGGCAAATAATGATTGTACTCTGTTTTATTATTTTGGAATATAATAACCAGCATTAAAAACAACGACGTTTCCTCCTCATGTAAAAAAAATAAAAAAAAAAAAATAAAATAAAATAATAATAAAAACAAAATAATAAACCTAAACCCAGGATTATAAAATACATCAATATTGCATAGTTAAAATTATTGATAGGCTATAAACAACCTGATAAGGAAATTATATGTTGGTTACCAAAATATACCACTATTAAATGGTATTTTTAGGCTTAAATGTTTCAATAAACTGTACGGTATTACAATTTGCAAAATATTCGGAATTATTTTATCTATTCATACATATATCACATTACCATAAATAGTTTACATTAAACAAAGTATAAATATGCAAAGTGATCACTTCAAGTTATTTACTAAGTTAACATTTACGTAGGTTTTATATTTATATTTATTTATTTGCTTAACACTCTATTATTCATAGAGTGTTAAGCAAACATATGTATTATCTTTATATAATACATATGTTACATGCATATCATTGAGTTCATTTGTTTTTGTTTTTATTAGTTGAATTGTTCATAGTCTATATAGTATTTAATATTGTTTATTTATTGCCGATTTATAGTATATTTGTTTTATATAGTTATTTATATTATTTATTCCATTGTGTTTATTGCTGTTAGATTTTATTTGTTGTTATTTGTATCGTTATTTATTTGGATTGTACATATGTTACATGCACATAATTGATTTCATTTGTTTTGTTTTTATTTATTTGTTTGTTGAATTGTTCAGAGTCTATATAGTATTTAATATTACTTATTTACTGCCGATTTATAGTATATTTATATTATATAGTTATGTATATTGTTTATTTATTTGTTTCCATTGTGTTAGTGTTAAGTGCTTTGAGGCTTATGTGTAGTTAGGAATGCCAGTCGTGATCCAGGAGGAAGTTTTAAACAATCAAACAATCTATTGATATGAATTCCAAAATAAAATAAACATTAGGACTACTGATATTAAAAAAAATTACATTTTTGAAAAAAATTGGTATTTAATAGTGAATAACAAATGTTATTTATTCGATTTCCTTTGTCTATGTTTCCTTGGTGCTTATTAATTTGTTTATTTATTTTTGTTTTGTTTGTTATTTATTTTAAGATTACCTATATATTCAAGATATTTTATTATGATAAAATTAGTTGATCTCTCAAATAGCTATATGCTAGAGAGATGAAAAAAGACACTGCAATGTAAAAATAAATTTAAGAAATAATAAATGATTTTGAATTGAATTGAATTCATATTTAATACTTAAATGGACGAAAATGAGATTTATAGCCAAATAACTCGCGTATTCCGAGTTAATGGTAACATTTCATCCACATTTATTATAAAATAATAATTTTAGCCTAAAAGTAATAATGAAAGAATCCGATTTCTACGAACCAACAAATGAGAACCATCAATCGAAAAGTTAATAAAATTGAAATGCTTTACTGGTTTAGTATGTGCAGTTAAATAATTAAATATAATCCTCTGGTCGAGTTAGTTTACATAGACAGAACTGATGTTCGGTGACCAATATTTGGCTTATTTGGAGTTTAAATATTGAAAATTATATATTATGCTATGAACTCAAACATAATTTTGTAATGAATCATATGAAGAAAACCGATAAATTATTCACAGATATTGAATGTAATGTATTGCAATAAAAAGTTGAAATGGGAACGAAATTGGGGAGGATGTGAGCTCTGTAAAACGTTGAATATTAAAACTAATAATAAAAATTAATTAACATATATTTATCTTAATATATAGAAATGAGTACCTGAAATTCGTTGTTATTACATTAATTAACAATGCCTTAACAGATTTACTTAATTTTTTAAAGTTATTTCATTTTTCGTAAAAAGAAAACTTTTAAAATGAGGAGGAAATTTTAAAAGTTTGGAAAATAAATTTAAGACCTTTATGACTTGATTTGTTAACAGAAAAAAAGGAAAGGGAATTTTGAAACAGGTGATGTAAATGTTTCTGCATCTTATTTGTATTTGTTTATGCAAACATCTGTTGTCTGTTTGATAATATACTGTATGAAATTTTGAAATTTTGGTAAATAAACTAATTTTATGTTATATTTACCAACGTTTCATACAATATATTAGTTTTGGACTGAATACAATGGAATTATGGCAATGCTATATAATCCCGTCCATCGTATGGGTCACAGTATTTATAATTTAAATATGGAATTTATTCGTTTACATTGTGTTTCATATTGACTTTAGCAAATTTCATGAAGGAAACACCATATGTTCAGGTAAATACATTTTTTGTTTTGACCAGTGTTTTATATTATTTTCAGTATGTTAAGTTATTTTTACTAGAAGATGTTTCACTGTCTTAAATAGTCTATTTAAAGTTCATCATGTTTTGTTGAATTTTGGTAATGCAAATGCCACCAGTTAGACGTACTAACTTAGGTCACAGAACTCGCAATGCTGCAAACCGATGGTATATACGAGCAAGTCAAACTGATGAACAACGCGAAGCCAACAACAGAGAAATGTTGCGTTTAATCCCAATCGAGCTGCGTTCAGTTACAGCGTGGCAACCGATTACTTTTGCTATTGAGGCAATGAACATTGTGTGTCCACATTGCAAGGCATTACAGTTAAAAACTAAGCTCCTGGATTGTGTTCCACGAGTGGAAAAGTTACGTCGACACCATTAGTACTACCACCAGAGCCGCTACAGGCGTTGGTTTCCGGAAATGGGGCAGATTCTAGACATTTTTTACTCATAATCAGCAATACAATAATTGCTTTCAAATTACATCATTTGGTTCAACAAACATTATATTTATGCATACTTTCAATATTCAGTGTCAAATATATAATAGAACAGATTCCATATTACCAATACCAGATAGTAAATACAAATGTTTGCAAATTTAAATATGCTTACGGGACAGTTGTTAAATTATGCAAGTTGTTAAGGGGTGAACGAAGGAACTGGCGAATGTTTCTTAGATGCACCGGGGTGAAGCTGGAAACTTTTTGTATAATTGGTTTTGTCAACAATCCGATCAAAAAATGAAACTGCACTTGTACTTGCCTCATCAGGTATTGTAGCTACATTATTGGAAGGCGGTCGAACAGCTCATTCAACTCTCAAGCTGCCATTGAACATGCAAACAATTGAAACTTCCGATCTTTCAAAGAATTCTGCAATGACCACAGTGTTTCAGCAAAGAAACTGATCATTTGTGAAGAATTCACAACAGCACAAAAACATATTTGGAGGAATTAGACCGCACGATACAACAAAACCCTGTTTGGTGGTGCTATGATACTCTTGGCAGGTGATTTTCGACAAACGCTACCAGTAATTTCACGATCAACACCAGCCGATGGACTTAACGCATGTTTTAAATCATCTGAATTATGGAAATATGTCAAAACACTTGAACTAAACATGAACATGCGAGTAGAATTACAGAATTACCGATCTGGAGAGATGTTTTCAAAACAACTGCTCGACATTGGTAATGAAAGAATTCCTGTCGACACAACGTCAGGATACATTACATTCCCAAAAAATGTTTATCAATTAACTGAATCTAAGGTTGAACTCATTTAAATGGAATTCCCAAACTATACTCAGAATTACAATGATTACGTTTGGTTGAACGAACGTGTTATATTGGCTGCAAAAAACGTTGATGTTAAAGAAATGAACTGGCAAATTCAAAATAAAATAGCTGGCGATCTGATAAAATACAAGTCGGTTGAATTGTCGCCAACACAGATGATGTAAACTATCACAGAGAATTTTTAAATTCACTTGAATTGCCCGGTTTACCACATCATAGTCTGAATTGAAAGTTGGTACGGTAATCATTATATTGCGGAATATTAACTCACCAGGACTTTGTAATGGAAATAGGCTACAGAGAAAAAAACTTAATGAACAATGTCATCGAAGCCAAATCTTTTGAATGTGAATTTCAAAGGCAAAACCGTTTTGATCCCACGTATTCCCATAATTCCTAACTACGTGCCATTTGATTTTAAACGATTAGAATTTCCTATCAAACTCGCATTTTCCATGTATATAAATAAAAAAGGGCATTCATTATCTATAAATAACCTTGAAAATCCATGTTTTTCACGGGGAAATTGTTTGTTGCCTGTTCTCGAGTTGGAAACCATTATCATTATTTATTTATGCCCAGAAAAAAAAAAAAACAAAAAACTGAAAATGTTGTGTACAAAAAAGCATTGCAATAAAGAATGTTTATTTGAAATTTGTTTATATTTATTTATTCTAATATAATTTGAATACTGATGAACAAGACAGGGCAACGCCTGTCGGGTCAGCTAGTAAATAAATAAAATGAAACAGGTTCTGGATTGTTAAAGTTTACGTGTAACAGTCGTACACGTACATATTGTAAATTAAATGTGAAACAGAAAATGTGGGATAAAGATCTAGGCATGAAGATTTTTTTATAAAGAAACATAAGATCTAAGAACTGAAAGGTAATCCCACAACAAAATTTCAGAATGAAATAAAGAAACTTGTCAAACCTAGTACTAAAGTCATATCTGATTATGTTCTTTTTAGAGCTGTTATGAATAATCCTAAGACGCCCACAATGAATGTTGTTGTGGGCACCCAACACGGTTTCAGCCCACCGTAATGAGTTTACCGACCATGACAAGTGTGAGCTATAAATAGCGTAGGGACTCGGTACTCAGATATGAAGACGGTACGTATCACGCGCACCTCCCTGTACGTCACATGGGCGAGGTGACAGCTGGGTGGAGCAACAAACAACAAATGAACTGAAAAATACTGTTCCAATCCCCGTAGTTACAATTACAGCTGATTAGTGATAAATAGCTTTCTTAATGTTCAGCTGAAAACTTCTATGTGATTGGTAGATTTAGTTACCAGTATTTAATAGAATAATCAAATCAGCTGATTTCACCCTTGTGACGTCACAGTCTACTGCGCAGCCTCACCGTCAACCGACCGTCTGTTTTAGTTACCACGCGTAGTGGAACACCAGTCTAATTCTTTTGTGAATACCTTTAGTTTGAAGAAGATGAACGTAGTTTACTAAAATCTTTAACCATAATATTTTCGCATATTGTAATAAATTTGTGTCACATGACGTTCACTTATATTGTAGTTCTTACAACACACAATATGCTGGCTCAGAAACTATTTATTTGGCATGTTGATATCATTAAAATTTTTACTATTTTTATTTCATCTCTAATAAGACGTAAAACAACTAAAATAATAATCGGACTGACTGTGGTGAAACTTAACAATAATAACTTTATGATCTTCAGGAACTAATAGACACACTAATATCTTCTTCTAATGAAGAATAATAGAATAAATAGTGATAAATGAATAATACAAAAATAAACAATATTAGTAGAACATACTTTTATATTTGCTAAAGTTGAGCACTTGTTGATATTAAAGGTGCAAAACTCACTAATACTACGCTTCCCTTAAATGATTTGACAATACATAGGGTGTCTTAAAAGTCCAACTCCTCCCCCCCTCCTAATAACTTTTTACCCTAAACTGAAGTGATTTATTTCGGGGAATGTTTATATGACCTACTAAGAATTATTTTTAATCTATATGAACAATTCTGACCCAACCTCTAAAAGTAAGGTAATTTGGGGGTAGGTCAACAGCTTTAAATAATAGGTATCCCCAGCACGATAAGTGATGTTAAAAATTTAATATTACATCAAATCTGTTGAAAAAAATATTTTAAACAGAATCACCTAACATCGAAAATCATAAATGACGGAGCCTTTATTAGGTTTTTTGTATGACAGAAGTCCAGTAGAACAGCGTAGGAATACCAGCGGCGTATTTAGGATGTTATCTCTTACTGTTTTTCAGATTTAAAAATTTGTCATAAGTTTTCAAAGTAACTGATTAATGAATCCTTTACCTTCCTTAAAACAACTTTAAATGTAACTAATTGGGGGTTTTAGGAAAGTATTATAGTTGCATTAGTCAAAGGTCTTTGATATAGTAACATTACAGACCTCTAATTTGTGCCATTGTTCTTATTTTCTTGACAAGAAGATTTTCTTGATTTCCTTGAACTTGCAAGGGGTTCCCTTTTAAAAACAGTAACTTATTTCCAAAGTACCTCATTTTTGGAGATAGGGTGGGTCAAAGTTTGGCAAACATAGTGATATAAACATTTTCCCGAAGTATATCACTTAAAGGTTAGTGAGGGTGGGACTTTTATGAGACCATGTATAATATTTATCACCTTATAGAAAATTAGTGTTTATATTAAAATATAGTTATTATTTGTTAATACAAACATTAAGTACGTGCATAAAACATTGTATATGCAGACAGATCCCTCCTTGCACAATGCCCACGTGCCCGGTGGAGGTGGTTCGGAAGTCATCACTAAGGGACACAGGATATTGATAGAAAATGCTTCTTAGCCCTAACTTCATTGATAAAATTCGTTGACTTGAACTTTTAAGATGTTTAATACGTTTTATACACTCTCGAATACTTACTACTCATTGTACCCTAAAGAAAGTAAGGTAAAAATGTAGGGGCTTTTAAAATACATATTCAGCCCAAGTTTAACAATTATACTTTATAAAAATTTATAATGACTTTTCAATCATACATTTAATTGTAATTTTATGTGAGCAATTCATAAATAAAGTCAAAAGTATTTAAATATTACGTATATTAGCGGTGATTAGCATTTTTAATTTAATGTTGCTATCCAGACAACAATTGAGTACATTTTTATAATATAGAAGACTTTAGGAAAGTAAATAAGTGTTAACTAGGCCTTATATGCTTTACCATAGTGTTAACAATTTCTCTCTGTATTTTCTGGTCTGTCCTTGTTAATCTTTGGTATCACAGAATCCTACCCAGTTGGCTTACCAAAGCGTACATTCGGGTTTAATACTAGATAATACCATAGATAAACCTGTAATACCACCATAAATCGAAAACCAGTGGTTTGGTCGCCACAATCCTTAAATACGTCATAAGTAAATTTAATGAATGTACATTAATTTTCAGACACTTTCATGATTTACAATAATAAAAAAAATAAATTTCTTTTTGTAAATAGGTCTTTAACACGTGATAATGTCAACTACTACTATAAAATATTCACCCAGTTAAAAAAATATTAACAATAGATTTTACCCACCCAACTTACGTACATTTGTAATTCTACCCACCCAATGTACGTACAGTTGTAATTCTATCCACCCAACGTACGTAAAGTTGTAGTTCTACCCACCCAAGATACGTACAGTTGTAATTCTACCCACCCAACTTACGCACAGTTGTAATTCTACCCACCCAAGCTACGTACAGTTGTAATTCTACCTACCTAACTTACGTACAGTTGTAATTCTACCCACCCAAGGTACGTACAGTTGTAATTATACCCACCTAACGTACGTACAATTGTAAATCTACCCACCCAGGGTACGTACAGTTGTAATTCTACCCACCC
>JAQJVL010003126.1:0-47500 GCA_035578905.1 Stictocephala bisonia | reverse complement strand
TCTTACTACGTTTGTTTTATATTAATTATTAATAATTAACATATGTTTGTTGTGATGTACAATGCCTTGTATTCACTACTTGTATTTAGTTTCCACAGCTGTTTTATATTCACCCATCTGCGTTAGCATAGAGAAAGTATTGTGCTCGGCCAAAAAGGTTTTTTCACGAGTTGGTATAAAAATCCATTTTAGGTTCCCCCGAACACAAAAAGTAGTTTTTCGAAAAAAAATTTTTTTTTGTTCTGTTCGTATGTGTGTCTATCTGTGTGTATGTGCACTTCACTGGATATCAAACGGATGGATACATTTTTATGAAATTTTGTATGTAGCTGTATTTAGCCAATATCTCGAGACTATTTTTTCACTTTTTTGAAATTTAACTTTTTTGCTTTTTATATTTTTCTCAAAAATGGCTCTAACGATTTTGATTAAATGTTCAGGAAAGATGTAAATTTAAAATATTTTGGTAAAAACTACCTGTCTCTAACTTAAATAGTTTTTGAGTTATAGAAAAAAAACATATATGGGAATCAAACTGTTAGTTTTCAAACTTTTGATTTTTAGAATTTAATATGGGGAAAGATTTGTGACAATTCTTTGGAACCATTTATTTTATCGACCTATATCATTGTTATTTATAACTAAACTGTCCCAAAACACTTATACAACGTGTTTGTCTATTATACTCGTAATTATTGGTTTTGGAGATATTTGAAAATTAATAATTTAAATAGCCACAATTTGAATTTTGTGGTCAATGAAGAACCATTTCTACTGCAACTGAAATTTTATTGTTATGATATTCATTGGTACTTAATTTAATCTGTCAGCAGGACTCGTAGGAACCAAGAAAATCAACTTCCAACGTAACACTATGAAGCTGGATGTAGTGAATGACACTAAACACCAATTTTTATTGGAGATCACAGTCACACTTAGTTACATGTGAACGTAACAAAATAACAGACTACAATGGTATACGTGACTGATAGTAACTAAGACAATAACCTTCCAGTGTAGCACTATGAAGCTAGATGTAGTGACTGAGACAAAACACCAATATTTATTGGAGATCACAGTCACACTTAGTTACGATGTGAACGTAACAAAATAACAGTCTACAATGGTGTACGTGACTGATAGTAACTAAGACAATAACCTTCCAGTGTAGCACTATGAAGCTAGATGTAGTGACTGAGACAAAACACCAATATTTATTGGAGATCACAGTCACACTTAGTTACGATGTGAACGTAACAAAATAACAGTCTACAATGGTGTGCGTGACTGATAGTAACTAAGACAATAACCTTCCAGTGTAGCACTATGAAGCTAGATGTAGTGACTGAGACAAAACACCAATATTTATTGGAGATCACAGTCACACTTAGTTACGATGTGAACGTAACAAAATAACAGTCTACAATGGTGTACGTGACTGATAGTAACTAAGACAATAACCTTCCAGTGTAGCACTATGAAGCTAGATGTAGTGACTGAGACAAAACACCAATATTTATTGGAGATCACAGTCACACTTAGTTACGATGTGAACGTAACAAAATAACAGTCTACAATGGTGTGCGTGACTGATAGTAACTAAGACAATAACCTTCCAGTGTAGCACTATGAAGCTAGATGTAGTGACTGAGACAAAACACCAATATTTATTGGAGATCACAGTCACACATAGTTACGATGTGAACGTAACAAAATAACAGTCTACAATGGTGTGCGTGACTGATAGTAACTAAGACAATAACCTTCCAGTGTAGCACTATGAAGCTGGATGTAGTGACTGAGACAAAACACCAATATTTATTGGAGATCACAGTCACACTTAGTTACGATGTGAACGTAACAAAATAACAGTCTACAATGGTGTACGTGACTGATAGTAACTAAGACGATAACCTTCCTGTGTAGCACTATTATGCTGGTGTATTGACTGACACTAAACACCAATATTTATTGGAGATCACAGTCACACTTAGTTACGATATGAACGTAACAAAATAACAGTCTACAATGGTGTACGTGACTGATAGTAACTAAGACAATAACCTTCCAGTGTAGCACTATGAAGCTGGATGTAGTGACTGACAATAAACACCAATATTTATTGGAGGCCACAGTCACACTTAGTCACGATGTGAACGTAACAAAATAACAGTCTACAATGGTGAACGTGACTGATAGTAACTAAGACAATAACCTTCCTGTGTAGCACTATGAAGCTGGATGTAGTGACTGACAATATGCACCAATATTTATTGGAGGCCACAGTCACACTTAGTCACGATGTGAACGTAACAAAATAACAGTCTACAATGGTGAACGTGACTGATAGTAACTAAGACAATAACCTTCCAGTGTAGCACTATGAAGCTGGATGTAGTGACTGACAATAAACACCAATATTTATTGGAGGCCACAGTCACACTTAGTCACGATGTGAACGTAACAAAATAACAGTCTACAATGGTGAACGTGACTGATAGTAACTAAGACAATAACCTTCCAGTGTAGCACTATGAAGCTGGATGTAGTGACTGACAATAAACACCAATATTTATTGGAGGCCACAGTCACACTTAGTCACGATGTGAACGTAACAAAATAACACGCTACAATGGTGTACGTGACTGATAGTAACTAAGACAATAACCTTCCAGTGTAGCACTATGAAGCTGGATGTAGTGACTGACAATAAACACCAATATTTATTGGAGGCCACAGTCACACTTAGTCACGATGTGAACGTAACAAAATAACAGTCTACAATGGTGAACGTGACTGATAGTAACTAAGACAATAACCTTCCTGTGTAGCACTATGAAGCTGGATGTAGTGACTGACAATAAACACCAATATTTATTGGAGGCCACAGTCACACTTAGTCACGATGTGAACGTAACAAAATAACAGTCTACAATGGTGAACGTGACTGATAGTAACTAAGACAATAACCTTCCAGTGTAGCACTATGAAGCTAGATGTAGTGACTGAGACAAAACACCAATATTTATTGGAGATCACAGTCACACTTAGTTACGATGTGAACGTAACAAAATAACAGTCTACAATGGTGTATGTGACTGATTGTAACTAAGACAATAACCTTCCAGTGTAGCACTATGAGGCTGGTGTACTGACTGACACTAAACACCAATATTTATTGGAGATCACAGTCACACTTAGTTACGATGTGAATGTAACAAAATAACACGCTACAATGGTGTACGTGACTGATAGTAACTAAGACAATAACCTTCCTGTGTAGCACTATGAAGCTGGATGTAGTGACTGACAATAAACACCAATATTTATTGGAGGCCACAGTCACACTTAGTCACGATGTGAACGTAACAAAATAACAGTCTACAATGGTGTACGTGACTGATAGTAACTAAGACAATAACCTTCCTGTGTAGCACTATGAAGCTGGATGTAGTGACTGACAATAAACACCAATATTTATTGGAGATCACAGTCACACTTAGTTACGATGTGAATGTAACAAAATAACACGCTACAATGGTGTACGTGACTGATAGTAACTAAGACAATAACCTTCCTGTGTAGCACTATTATGCTGGTGTATTGACTGACACTAAACACCAATATTTATTGGAGGTCACAGTCACACTTAGTTACGATGTGAACATAACAAAATAACAGTCTACAATGGTGTACGTGACTGATAGTAACTAAGACGATAACCTTCCTGTGTAGCACTATGATGCTGGTGTATTGACTGACACTAAACACCAATATTTATTGGAGATCACAGTCACACTTAGTTACGATGTGAATGTAACAAAATAACACGCTACAATGGTGTACGTGACTGATAGTAACTAAGACAATAACCTTCCTGTGTAGCACTATGATGCTGGTGTATTGACTGACACTAAACACCAATATTTATTGGAGATCACAGTCACACTTAGTCACGATGTGAACGTAACAAAATAACACGCTACAATGGTGAACGTGACTGATAGTAACTAAGACAATAACCTTCCAGTGTAGCACTATGAAGCTGGATGTAGTGACTGACAATATGCACCAATATTTATTGGAGATCACAGTCACACTTAGTTACGATGTGAATGTAACAAAATAACACGCTACAATGGTGAACGTGACTGATAGTAACTAAGACAATAACCTTCCTGTGTAGCACTATGATGCTGGTATATTGACTGACACTAAACACCAATATTTATTGGAGATCACAGTCACATTTAGTTACGATGTGAACGTAACAAAATAACACGCTACAATGGTGAACGTGACTGATAGTAACTAAGACAATAACCTTCCTGTGTAGCACTATTATGCTGGTGTATTGACTGACACTAAACACCAATATTTATTGGAGATCACAGTCACATTTAGTTACGATGTGAATGTAACAAAATAACAGTCTACAATGGTGTACGTGACTGATAGTAACTAAGACAATAACCTTCCTGTGTAGCACTATGATGCTGGTGTATTGACTGACACTAAACACCAATATTTATTGGAGATCACAGTCACACTTAGTTACGATGTGAATGTAACAAAATAACACGCTACAATGGTGAACGTGACTGATAGTAACTAAGACAATAACCTTCCTGTGTAGCACTATGATGCTGGTATATTGACTGACACTAAACACCAATATTTATTGGAGATCACAGTCACATTTAGTTACGATGTGAACGTAACAAAATAACACGCTACAATGGTGAACGTGACTGATAGTAACTAAGACAATAACCTTCCTGTGTAGCACTATTATGCTGGTGTATTGACTGACACTAAACACCAATATTTATTGGAGATCACAGTCACATTTAGTTACGATGTGAATGTAACAAAATAACAGTCTACAATGGTGTACGTGACTGGTAGTAACTAAGACAATAACCTTCCAGTGTAGCACTATTATGCTGGTGTATTGACTGACACTAAACACCAATATTTATTGGAGATCACAGTCACACTTAGTTACGATGTGAATGTAACAAAATAACACGCTACAATGGTGTACGTGACTGATAGTAACTAAGACAATAACCTTCCTGTGTAGCACTATGATGCTGGTGTATTGACTGACACTAAACACCAATATTTATTGGAGATCACAGTCACACTTAGTCACGATGTGAACGTAACAAAATAACAGTCTACAATGGTGTACGTGACTGATAGTAACTAAGACAATAACCTTCCTGTGTAGCACTATGAAGCTGGATGTAGTGACTGACAATAAACACCAATATTTATTGGAGATCACAGTCACACTTAGTTACGATGTGAATGTAACAAAATAACACGCTACAATGGTGTACGTGACTGATAGTAACTAAGACAATAACCTTCCTGTGTAGCACTATGAAGCTGGTGTATTGACTGACACTAAACACCAATATTTATTGGAGGTCACAGTCACACTTAGTTACGATGTGAACATAACAAAATAACAGTCTACAATGGTGTACGTGACTGATAGTAACTAAGACAATAACCTTCCAGTGTAGCACTATTATGCTGGTGTATTGACTGACACTAAACACCAATATTTATTGGAGGTCACAGTCACACTTAGTTACGATGTGAACATAACAAAATAACAGTCTACAATGGTGTACGTGACTGATAGTAACTAAGACAATAACCTTCCTGTGTAGCACTATTATGCTGGTGTATTGACTGACACTAAACACCAATATTTATTGGAGGTCACAGTCACACTTAGTTACGATGTGAACATAACAAAATAACAGTCTACAATGGTGTACGTGACTGATAGTAACTAAGACGATAACCTTCCTGTGTAGCACTATGATGCTGGTGTATTGACTGACACTAAACACCAATATTTATTGGAGATCACAGTCACACTTAGTTACGATGTGAATGTAACAAAATAACACGCTACATTGGTGTACGTGACTGATAGTAACTAAGACAATAACCTTCCTGTGTAGCACTATGATGCTGGTGTATTGACTGACACTAAACGCCAATATTTATTGGAGATCACAGTCACACTTAGTCACGATGTGAACGTAACAAAATAACAGACTACAATGGTGTACGTGACTGGTAGTAACTAAGACAATAACCTTCCAGTGTAGCACTATTATGCTGGTGTATTGACTGACACTAAACACCAATATTTATTGGAGATCACAGTCACACTTAGTTACGATGTGAACGTAACAAAATAACAGTCTACAATGGTGTACATGACTGGTAGTAACTAAGACAATAACCTTCCAGTGTAGCACTATTATGCTGGTGTATTGACTGACACTAAACACCAATATTTATTGGAGATCACAGTCACACTTAGTTACGATGTGAACGTAACAAAATAACAGTCTACAATGGTGTACGTGACTGGTAGTAACTAAGACAATAACCTTCCAGTGTAGCACTATTATGCTGGTGTATTGACTGACACTAAACACCAATATTTATTGGAGATCACAGTCACATTTAGTTACGATGTGAATGTAACAAAATAACAGTCTACAATGGTGTACGTGACTGGTAGTAACTAAGACAATAACCTTCCAGTGTAGCACTATTATGCTGGTGTATTGACTGACACTAAACACCAATATTTATTGGAGATCACAGTCACACTTAGTTACGATGTGAATGTAACAAAATAACACGCTACATTGGTGTACGTGACTGATAGTAACTAAGACAATAACCTTCCTGTGTAGCACTATGATGCTGGTGTATTGACTGACACTAAACACCAATATTTATTGGAGATCACAGTCACACTTAGTTACGATGTGAATGTAACAAAATAACACGCTACATTGGTGTACGTGACTGATAGTAACTAAGACAATAACCTTCCTGTGTAGCACTATGATGCTGGTGTATTGACTGACACTAAACGCCAATATTTATTGGAGATCACAGTCACACTTAGTCACGATGTGAACGTAACAAAATAACAGACTACAATGGTGTACGTGACTGGTAGTAACTAAGACAATAACCTTCCAGTGTAGCACTATTATGCTGGTGTATTGACTGACACTAAACACCAATATTTATTGGAGATCACAGTCACACTTAGTTACGATGTGAACGTAACAAAATAACAGTCTACAATGGTGTACGTGACTGGTAGTAACTAAGACAATAACCTTCCAGTGTAGCACTATTATGCTGGTGTATTGACTGACACTAAACACCAATATTTATTGGAGATCACAGTCACACTTAGTTACGATGTGAACGTAACAAAATAACAGTCTACAATGGTGTACGTGACTGGTAGTAACTAAGACAATAACCTTCCAGTGTAGCACTATTATGCTGGTGTATTGACTGACACTAAACACCAATATTTATTGGAGATCACAGTCACATTTAGTTACGATGTGAATGTAACAAAATAACAGTCTACAATGGTGTACGTGACTGGTAGTAACTAAGACAATAACCTTCCAGTGTAGCACTATTATGCTGGTGTATTGACTGACACTAAACACCAATATTTATTGGAGATCACAGTCACATTTAGTTACGATGTGAATGTAACAAAATAACAGTCTACAATGGTGTACGTGACTGGTAGTAACTAAGACAATAACCTTCCAGTGTAGCACTATTATGCTGGTGTATTGACTGACACTAAACACCAATATTTATTGGAGATCACAGTCACATTTAGTTACGATGTGAATGTAACAAAATAACAGTCTACAATGGTGTACGTGACTGATAGTAACTAAGACAATAACCTTCCAGTGTAGCACTATGATGCTGGTGTATTGACTGACACTAAACACCACAATTTATGACAAATGACAGTCACAAGCATATTCCAGTTTTTAAATATACCATTAATGTCTCCATTTCACTACACTGTGCTATTTATTTAGTTTTGTGAGACATGAAAGTAGTTGAGGGTCAGATTCCATTATTTACTCCCAAAAACAAACTATGTTATGCAGTAGTAAACATGTAACCTAACCTAACCTAACCTAACCTAACCTAACCTAACCTAACCTAACCCAATTGTATAACGGAATATGACATAGTAGAGTTCGTCAAAATGGCGGCTACTATGATATTATTCGCTAATTCTTATTGGCTGTTACTTCTGTTTTTTTGATAGCTGAAAATACATTACTAAAAACTATTTCGTGTGAAACTACCAAGAACTAAGAAAATTATTAGTTAAAACAATAGCCATTTTGGTTCAAAATACGAAAAAACTCTAGTGAATAATGTTGGGTACATTCTTTCACAAAAAGTTGTCTCATAAGCGGAGAAAGCGGAGGGTAAAAATAGTAAACCAAACAAATAAAAATCAGTTATTAACCAGATTGGGAAAAGTGGTAACTGGTATGGATAGAATGTAAAGTGTCTTCATCGATGCCAAAGGATAAATTAATTATAATACGACGTCATACTCTATACGAGCAGGAAACTAGTGCAGATATCTAATACAACCGTCAATACAATTTTAATTAACCTTTACCGTATCAATATGGAACTAGTTTTGATATTAATTTTAATCGTATATGCTACATATTTACAATCTAATCACTGTCTAGCTAAATTTGAATATTATTTTAGCCGAAAAGAGCTGATCAGTTTATCATTGTAAAAGACACTTAAAAAAATTGAGACCATCTACAAAAATCTACTTTTATTTTGTAATAAAATCTATATACTTTTTAATTTAGTAGCAATAGGCTTAATTTATTTGAATTATTTATGTCAGTTCTCCCGAAAGGTATTAAATTTCTTACCCTTTATATTATTCAATGATCAATTCCCTATCAGTTCGAGAATATAAAGAGAATTATCATAGAAGCCAAAAAGCAGTCACAAATAACATAACACGTACTTGCCTAATGCAGATATACGAGTGTTAAAAAAAATTACTTTCCACAAAAAGGTTTTCCTTTGTCTTGCGATGTTTTGATTTGTTTTTAGTTACACCGAGACCTGAAATCAAGCAGGTAATGACAGTTTTTTCTAGAGTTTTGCAAGTAGTTTAAAGATTGTAAGGGAATACACAATAAACAGTTTATCGAATTCAAATCAACATTTTTCTTCAAGAATATGTTTTTAGGTTACTATAAACTAGTGGTAGACCTTCGATATGGTAGTTCAATTTAAATGAAAACAGTTATTTTTCTACTGGAGGGAATTACTTTCATGGATAGTGTGGAAGTTTCCCGACCTACTATTGGCGCAGAAATTATGTGTACCCTAGTTTGAAGGTGGTTTAATAAGATACTTATAACAAAATGACTTAAAAAAAATCAAATAAAACAATGTTTCCTCGTTTAATTGTGCATTGAATGAATAGTTTTTATGAGTTTTAATAATTTGTATCCTAGTTGGAAAAAAATACAGAAATTTTAACTAGTTTTCTCTGTGCATCGAATTATACTTGTATAACTCGTTAAATTATTGCATTTTTACTTTAATACGTGGTTGAAAAGAATGTGTCCTATAAGTTTTGCAAATTTCGGAATTTTTGAAACACGTCTTCTTGGCTTCAATAAATCTTCACTTTATTACTAGGTCATGTTGTAGTCTTTATGAACTGTATAGCAAGGATACATTACTTTCATACGCGTAACAAATGTAGTGAATTTAAATTGACGCATAGTGGAAAATAGGTAACATTTCGGTATTGTCTTTGTTTCAACTAGGATGAAAATAATTTAAACCTTCAATAACATTTAGAAATGTCTACGCCATAACGTAAAAATAAACGGGAAAAACAATGGTTTGATTGGATTAACCGTAGGCCTCTTAGTTTTTCAGTGAACAACCATCAAACTCAGGTATACACAATTTCTGCATAACAGCTGGTGAAATCGAAACACGTTCCTAAGTGGATTGATCAATCTTTAGCTCGTTGTGCTGTTGAGTTTTTTTTATTTTATTTTTTTTACAGAGTGCTTCATGGGGTGCACACTGATTAAGTTGATTATTCTGGCCTAACACATCCAGAATCGCTTAAGGGATCCACTTGTCTGCATTTTGGAATATACAGTCCAGTGGTAGGGTGTGCGAGCATTTCAAACGGGCTAATCAATCTAGAATTTTTCGATAAAGATTCTAGTGAGCAGGTCTCATAAAGACTGTTGAACTAAACTCACACTCAACCAGTTCAGCCCTATTTTTCAAGTGTTTGGCCCTCAAGGCTGTTTTGGCCACTTAATGAGTTCAAGTGGTAGGTGTCATTGGCTTATGATATCTGGAATATATCGCGAATGGTTTTATTTTGACAAAGAAATTAACGTAAAAATATCACATATCGAATTATGCTTCTGGTTTTCATCTTAAAATAAAATTTAGCAATACAATAATTCCCAGATATACTGCAAGAAATGTATAATATGTTTTAGACATCACTAGAATGTATGAAAATACAAATATACATTCATGGTTACAATTTGTATTATAAAAAATGACATAAGTGAATCGAAATTTAGAATAATTTTTATCTAAAAATGTGAATGCTACTTGTACAATAAAAGCACAATCAACAAACGAAAATTAGTTCAGCTTACTTAACCCTCATTTTAAACACAATTTTTCCAGGTAAAGTATTTTGGAATAGTCAAATTGAATTTTATTGTTTGTCGCCTCACAAATGAAGATAAATTTCGATTGTCAGGTAAAATAATGAAGTATAGTTCTACGAAACGAGTGAAAATCTAGGAACGACAAAGAAATTGGGGTTGAATAAATGAGGCTAATATCTTTATCAGCTTTGTTAGATGAAAGGTACTTCAGCTCTAATGACTTACTTCCTTGATTTATTTTTTTATATAGAAACTTGGTCATTTCTTTTGTGTAGTTTCTAATTTATTTTATAGAACATATGGTAGAAAATTAAGGCATTATTAAGATTAATGTACATTTAATATTAATTTTAAATGTTACATAAAAAATAAATGTTCCCTGTACGATTGGTTTTTATTATAATAATTATTTCCTAATTGGTAAATGTTTGTTTATATAAAATAAAAAAAAAAAAAAAAAAATTTTCTCGTTTTAAAAAAAAAGGGGAATCCTATCTCATATTCAACCTTACTCAGCCCATTCCCCATATACTACTGATCTGCGAGGGAACTTATCAGAGAGAGTAAGGGGGAGAACCAGTAAAGTACTAGATTAGTATTACTGATAAATACTAATCATTTAGGCCAGGATTCAGACCTGCGCTATCTTTGACTCAGGTACAAAGTCCTGACGCCTTAGACCACTGGGCCACTCGCTCTTCCACAGCTCTTTTTCAGTAATGTAAACAAGTTGAACAATTTGTGTGTTTGTATACAATTTTTAAGACAAGACGGATTTGATGTAAGTAAATGTTTGTAACCTATACGGTCATAACCCACTGTCTCAGTTATTAAATTTCAATAAACAAAAAATTTTTTATTGGTTTATATAATTATATTTTTGTTACTTAGCTTTTTTTTATTTAACCTGACCACCCTATATTTATTGTTGAATATGGATATTGTTTGATTATTAACATTTCAATTAACATAAGAAAAACGTCCTTCATACTGACATTGTTCCTGCAGAATTTCATAATGGAAATTTATAACAGATAAAGAAGTAAAATTACGTTAAATGTTTTTGAATACGGTAAATATTGAATACCAAAGGTGATATATTTATAGAAATCTCTGTTAAATCACTGTTTTAAAATTTATAATAATACCGTAATTTATTAAAATAAGCCTTTTATATAAGCCAAAGACATACATAATCACATTTTAAAATTTAATTAAATGGTTAAATTGAGAAAGTTTGATTCTGTTAAACGATAAAACCTTGAATAAGTAGTGCACTTCTCCTTCAGACTGGGTAGATTCAGCTGAAGCAATTTCCCCTTATTGTTTCACCGTAAATTTTACAGGTAATGAAGGACTTTAGTTAGCAGAATCTCGATTTATATAAAGTGTTCCTGATGTATATGAAAGTGTATGTTGTATAACATTCATGATGTATACGGATATGTCATTCTTGATGTATATTTTTATTTAAAAAAAGGTAAATTTTTTTCAAAGTTAAAGATTGTCTTATTTTACCAGGCGAAGTTAGGGCTAAGAAGCCCTCTCTACCACTTAACCTGGGGACCAACGGCTTAACGTGACTTCCGAACCACGGGAGTGGCAGGGAAAAAAACTGTTAATGGTCATATCGGGAATCGAACCAGGACCGTCTAAGTGGCAAGCCAACGCCTTAGCTCCTTATCTACGGCCGCTCGTAAGGCTCAATTTATAATTATTACGAATTCTTCTAGTATTTCGCTTGGACTGTATTTAGAATCTCTCTCTCTCTCTCTCTCTCTCTCTCTCTCTCTCTCTCTCTCTCTCTCTCTCTCTCTCTCTCTCTCTCTCTCTCTCTCTCTCTCTCTCTCTCTCTCTCTCTCTCTCTCTCTCTCTCTCTCTCTCTCTCTCTCTCTCTCTCTCTCTCTCTCTCTCTCAAAAAAAAAAAAAAAAAAAATAAAATAAAAAAAAAAAAAATAAGTTAAAAACTAAAAATATTAATGATGAATGACAATTGCACACAAATCATTTATATACACGGATTCATTCAATAAAAATAAATGTTTTACAGAATTAAATTTAATTATTCAAAAATTAATGTTTCTAAAAAGTTCATGTAATTAAAAATAAAAGATATAAAATACAATTAAAAAAATATTTAAAAAGCTCTTTGCAGGATATACAGTAATCAAATTATTTAGTTTTGCTATCAATTTTAAGATTTAGGACATCGTTTTATTTAATGTCCTAAAATTCCACTATTCATTGTTTTATTTAACATATTGTAATTTATAGTTGCGTTGTCTCTAATACTGGCACTATATTAGTGAAAGATCAAATATTTACATTTTAAGTAACTTGATCTGACAAAACATAAAATTTATATCGCAGATATTTTATAAACCTTCTATAATAAACGAAAACATACAGTGTACTGTTTACAACATGGTGTTGCTCTCTGCTGATTTCCTATCCTATTAACATTTATGCTGTTGAAGTTAAAAACTTTAGATAATTTGTCCTTAAAATTTTCTGTTTATTTATTTTTCCAACGAGCACCAATGATAATAATTTGAAAAAAAAAACAAAACCTTACTGACTACATGATATGTATTATGGCTGATAATTTTGTAACATAAAATATTTGACCTTATAGTAATGGTCTAACATGTCTAATTATCTCTAACCCAGTTCAAATGTCATATTTGAACTGGGTTAGAGATAATGCAGATTCGATTTCGGTCTGCTGGAAGAATTTATTCTTATTTAGTATTGCTCACCTTGTACTGTACTAGTTTCCTCCTTTACACGGGCTGAATAAGGTCTCCATACAGATCGATAGTCTATGGAGAATGGACATAGTAAGGTCAATAATAGGATCTGCCTCTTCTTAAAAGAAATTCTAGATAGAATATATCAAATCCAGATATTTCCAAAAATGCCCATAATTTGTAACAGCGACAATATTCTCCCTGCATTGCGGAGTGACATATAATATTTTTGAAGAGAGTTTTAGAATAATTATTAAATATACTGTATTAAAATATTTTTATAGACTTACTAACAAATATTTTTGTATTGAATACTGACTTAAAAATGATTTAGACTTAAATATTATTATTGGCTAATTTTGTTTCCTCAAATTACTCTAATTTCAAATTTATGTTCGAGATTAATGAATATTATGTGGTTGAATATCATTGTGTTACACTTTATTTTATAAACTCTTTAGGAAGAAATGGCAAATTTATATTACAATGTGTTACAAAGAATGTTATATCCCGTATTATCCATGTATATGAATATGCATAATTTGCAATTCAAATTACGCCATCTTGTTTGGCTCTTCATGCATTTCATATAAGCCAGAATGCTCATATCGTGTTGCAGTGAAGAACACATCTCGCACATCAATAACTGTATATTGAGGAGAACGGCTTCATTGCATATACGAAATGTTTTACTTCAGTTGTTCCTCCACTTAGCTCTCGAGAAAATTATTTAAAAAGTAAATATAAATAGTTTTTGTACTAGAATTTTTTATTTTTTTATTTTTTCTAATATTATTTTTAAATAAATTTATTACTTAAAAATACAAATAAAATAATTTTGCTACTAACCACATCCAATGTTATGATAAGCAGATATAAAATTTCAAAAGTATCTTTGACTGATTATTAGAAGTTGTTGTGTTATTACTATTTTAAGACTATTAGTACCATGCAGTAGAAACAAGCGTATTATTAAAAATGAAGCCAGACTGGTAGATTTATTAATATATATATATATATATATATATATATATATATATATATATATATATATATATATATATATATATATAATAAAGTTAGAAAGTTCACTCGTATTAAAAAAAATATACCACCAACGTTAATAAGCCTAGTAGCTCTCCCTGCCATAAATCAAGTATAGTTTAATTTTAGCTTCCACGGGATTGAATAGTAGACGATTCCTGACTCATATCCTGTAGAAAGTATTGAGGGCATTCGTCCAGGCACTCATTTGAGTACATTGAGGAATTTATAAATTTAACGCGACTGTCGCTAGGAGTAGCAAAGAGCCTGTCTCACGTGACCCCCCCCTCTCTCTCTCAGCCTCACTGTCCCATCTTCCACACCCCACAAACTGTAAAAAATTATATAACTCCCTCATTTATAGTAAATTCAGTTAATTTTATATATATATATATATATATATATATATATATATATATATATATATATATTATTAGACTACTTTTCCAGCCACAGATAATCGTGCACGTTTCAAGTCAAAATATGTCCATATATTATATTATTCTTACACTAATTAATTGTTTAAAAGTTTTACTTGATGCTAGATTGGTTAGAAACTTTTCTCTACTATATTCGCATAATTTTAATAAACTCAATCGCATCGTTACTTAACAGTTGTGTACCTAGACAGGCCAAATTAGCCACTTTAGGTAGCCATGTCTCCAGAAAACAGCGTTGGCTTTGTTATTGTTTCCTAAAATGATTTTATTACTTATAATAAAACTATTTTATAAAAAATAGTTTTAGTTGAACACCTTTCAGAGAGACAAATCACTTTCCCATTATTTTATTTTTTACTATAAATTATTATCATCTTTTGAGAATTTGTATAGAAAATAGTTATTAAAAGTTGATCGTTTATATTTTACCAGTAACAACATAGTGCTGTTGGTAATACTGATGTCAGTAAAAATGATTATTGTAACCCAATTTTATTGATTGTCCACTCGTTTGGGGGATAAACTATGTTGTTAAAGATGTATACTAAATCATTTCAAGATTCAACTTCACCCCAGTTTATAGTATTTAGGGAAATGTTAATCTATATTTTTTTATTGTGTTGTATAGATGAAGCAAAATTAGATTATTTTAATACAGTAAATTTATATACTTTGAAAAATGGTTGAGGTTTTATGTGTACTTTTCTAATACTTACAAAATTGTCCCTATTGCAGGGTTTAAGAATTCACCTGATATAAAATTAAGTGTGGTAATGTCATAGATTCGTATGGAAGTAAATAACAACTTTTGTAATTGGTAATGAAGAGTTTCCACAAAATAAGTTCATTTAGTATTTTAAAGTTATTTTATCATAAATTTGTTGGGTGTGTATTAGGTTGTAAATAAATGAAATAATTATAATACTGTTTTCCTGAACAATAATGGTACAGTTTTAAAACGATCATTCAAATTCGCAAATCTATCAAGTTCATGTACAGTACATTGTTACAAAACATTACCATTTTATAGTATAAAAACAAATTAAATTACTGGTCGTTTTCTAAATTGAATTAAAATTATATAGTTAATGTGAATTCGGAAGTGATAAACAGAAATACTTTAGATAGCAGAGCTCACACCAGATTTTCCATAAACAGTCAATATCTGCATTACAATTCATAATCATAACACGACCTTAACGGTTAATTCAGGGTAAAACAGGATATTTAGACTTGATATGTTGTGCCTGATGATACAATGTAGCTATTGATAAGAGAGTTTGTAAAAATTAATGATCTACATGTATTTCGTTCGGAAAAGATCACATACTTAGATTATCTATGTCTTTATTTTATAACTAATGAACTATACAATACAACCATCATAAACGGTTTTCGAACTAAGCATTTATATTTAAGGAATATTATTTTTATGGTCTAGTACCAGTTGTGCGATAAAAAATAAAACTGTTATAAAATAATATCCTCTTGAACTATTATGTTTAGAAACAATATTAAAATACAATAATTTCCATGCAAATTGTGATGTATGACGCATATGAAACTCTTTAATAAGTAAACTTGATTCTAACACATATGTTCTCTGGTATTAAAAGAGGTTATTTGACTAAGCTTTCCTCTTTAATTTATTACTAACCACTTAACAAATGAAAGCCATTAAACACAAAATAATTGGACAGTAAGTAAATACAAAAACACATGATTTAAACCAAACCATATAATATTTAAAGAATACATTATAAACAATGCCAAATTAAAATTGGGCGTATAACTGAACAAAATATATAGAAACTGCACAAATCAGTTGTTGATAAAAATTATAAATTATCATGAAATGATCGAATAATTTAAGGTAGTTTATCACTCATTTAATGTTTAAATTATAGTAGAAATTTGATAGGTTGCTTTATAAAACAATTTACGATACGACATAAAGTATTGAATGTGGGAAAAATACAATTAGTATCCACCTTGAACTTTCTTTTACTATGTAATTCTAAATTAATAGTTTGAGAAGATTTTATAACCACACGAAACTAACTGAACAACTGATAGTTAAATAAATAAAAAAAAAAAAAATAAATAAATAAAAAATAAAAAACAAATAAATAAAATAATAATAAAGGACATCTTCATGCAGTGGGAACAGCTGGTCTCGTAACGTACTGTGCTTGCACGGAATACAGAATTACTATCAATACGTGAATTGTCTTTGACCACGCAAATTCACGAGAATCCACGCGCACACACAATGTAGTGTTTTCTTATAGTTGTAGCCTAGATTTATATTAAAATTATTTACTAGAATAAGTATTTACGTTTTGTCTGGTCGATGGTTTTGTCAAATTATGGTTTAATAATGTAAATACAATATTTAAATGCATGCAAACATGTGTTGAAAATACAACTGACGTTATTAATGCTGCTGAAACAATGTTTTTCTTGTTTGAATGTAACGATACATATGTTTTGTGAACGTAAATCGAGTAAGTTTGTTTCCCGTTTGAAGTAAAACTAACGTAACAGTTGTTTTCCTCGGTTTTTAACGTTATTAGCTTAACATTATTAGAAGAAAAATGTAATATATGAAATTATTAGGACAGAGAATAACTCATTTCTTATTACGCTTACTTATAAACGTTTTTCATCAATTTAAGCTCTCCAAAATAAATACCTGGCTGCAATTTCTACCAAATACTTCCATGATTCACCCACATGTAAGAAAATAATAGTAGAGCATGGCATAAATAAAGTGTATACCAAACAGAATTATCAAAAAAAGATTGATTGAGCGTCTAAACATGTCTCAAACAGTTTTAGGGACATAATAAAAAGAACTAATACAAGAATTTTTTACTTGTGAGATGATTTTGATTACGAGGAATATATGTAACAACAACCCTCCAATGTCAAATTACAAGTTTCTAATTGGCAGGTATATAACATTTACCTTAAATTTTTAAGAGAATATGAATTATAACGATAAGATATGTAACTTTTTAAAATTAAAACTACACTTGCCAATTTAATAGAAAATCTCATAATAAGAACAAAGAACAATAGAAAAACATATACATTAATTTTCAGCTGCCAAACAAAAATAAACGAAATGATCACGTTTGAAATAGGCTGAGTAATGCCGTTGTGTGTTTATACTTATAAATAGGTAGCAACGCAAGTAGTGTGAGTAAAATACTGTAAATACATTTATTATTGTGATTTTACGTTATACAGTTAACCTACTATTATTTGTAATTAAATATCACATGCCGAGGTGTAATGATTGCAGCGAGTTACGGGGTTGGCACGTGCAGCATGCAAGAGTGCCCCCTAGTATTCATTCATTTGTTAAGACGCCGTTCGTCAAGATTTGGGTGAATATGTGTGATGAGTGAAAACGAACGCGTGTGGTCATTGTTACGATGGGTGACTGTTCCGCAGACTGAGCTATTTATTAATAGCCCAGTAACCAGGGCAACTAAGGGACATACAGATTACGCGGAATCCGAACCACGTAGTGTTGGTCTGATTTTCGGATAACTGACAAGTCTGACACTCAATAATTATTCTCTTCCCTACACAACATCCGAACCTTGACTACCATCCAGCATGGACACCCCAGACTTAATAGTAAAAACATATTTAATAAAACAACGAAAACTATCCGTATTAGATGAAAAAAAATGAAATGAAAAGAATAAGCACATCTAAAAACCACAAGTGCTGTGTCAAAAACTATTTAATTCCTCGTGATGCGTTATCTTTAACTAACAAAGACAGTAAGATAAACAGATAGTAAGCTAAATATCCTTACAACAGTTAAATTTGAAAAACAGCAAACATATACGAAGATTAAGAACATTATTGGTACCCACAGAATATTAAGAATCACTCTAATAACGAAAACCCCTTGATACAACTCATTCTATTTATACTATTTTTATCAATTTATTAAGTATACAAGTATATTTTAACTGGAGAAAATAGGATAAAAGCTTTTACAAAACCATTTCCAGTCAAGTTGAAAAGATACCTGTATATCCAAAATAACTCATAAAATATTAGTTTTTTTTCTCCTAAACGGACAGACCAATCTTAACGATAGATACCTGTAAACTTATCTATAGTATCTAATAATTCGTATTCAGAAATTAACAAGTAGCAGTGACCCAACTTACTATTATACAAAAATATAATGGTATCTGTCTGTCTGTGTGTTTTACTCAACCACGCGACAACTAATGGACCATTCAGCTGAAATTTTGTATGGACATCCTTAGGGTCTCTGGTTAGCACATAGGCCTATCTCCATTAAACAGTTCCATCAAGGCACCACCCAAGGGGCTCTAAGAAGTATCTAAGCAAGCCTTATGGCAATGTTTATAATGCAGTAGTTTCATTAACAAGCCATTGGTTTAACAAACGACCAGAACATGAAATTATATTTAAACATATTAAGTAGAGGGATAATGAACTGAAATATATTAAGAAATTATTTAATTTTTTTATTGAATTCTTTAACATGAATAAGTGCTATTGTTGACGTCTGCTGCTGCATTATTGTCACGTATAATTCAATTCGTATATCTGCATGGTATTGGCTCTGCGGACAAAATATTATTGTTCAGATAAAATATGTTTTCATATTATAATAATTGAAAATAAATTGGTTGGTAGCGTATTTGGTTCAATCTCAGCTTCATGTGCTAAAGGTTCTCAGTTCGATCCCAATCAGAGTCATAATACATTTGAGAAGGATCAGCTGATAACCACCGGCTGTTCATTTGTCATTGGGCTATTAATTAATGACACTTTCTAAGAAATAGTCGGCCTTAGTTTGTAACAATGACTACATTCGCTCATCTACACTCATCACACTCATTCGAAATCCATATTCGCCTATATCTTGACGATCGGCGTCTTACGAATAAATAAATATTAAATAAATAACATATATTTTTGTCTTATATGATTAACCGGCACTCTCTCTCACATCTTAATTCTTAAATAACGTACAACTGAGATATGAATCTGTTTATTTATTGGGGTATTTATCTATACACGCATGTTATTATTAATACCTTTGTTGAAATTTTACATAGAACACAGCAAATTGGATGGAGTTCTATTAATAGCCCATGGACACACTTTGATGCAAAAATAAAAAAGAGAGTAAAAATATATAAAATCCTAATGAGGCTAACTCTGCTTAGGTCTAAAATGAGTTTAAAAAATGAGTCATGGTTTTTAAACCATAACGAAAATTAAGAAAAAATTCTTACTGTTGAAAAACAAATGTAGGTTGTAAGAACGACTCTGCTGAGAGATAAAGAATAATTAATTAAGGTTTCATTGTAAAGCATTACAATAAAGATTTAGATTACAATATGGCTTAGTTAGCTGGGGAGGGGGGCTTATAAAGAGGTAACAAAAAATGGCAGTTTTAAAATACATTTTTAGGAGCGATTTATTCAACAGAAAAAGCAAACACTCTCTGTATCCATTTTGAACTATAAGCATCAAAGAATACAAGTTCTTATGATCTATTTCAAATACTGACGAGTGTTTTTACTAATTTTAATTCTCAAATTGTTAAACAAAATTGGAAATCTATTTTAACATTTTGGAAGATTTAAAAATGTTCTGTTTGAAGTACAACATTTATTATTATCATTAAAACATTAGGCATTAAAAAATATATGTTGAATTGTATTTCAAACGTTTTTAAAAGATTATTTAGGTGTAATTGTATACAGAAAATTTGCAGTATACAATATACAGAAATGTAATCATCTCTGAAAGGATAGGGTATGCTTTGCCAAAACTCCATACGTTCCTGTAGGAAGTGACTACCCATTTCAAACTTCCCCTCCCGTGTGATGTTAAGATAAGAGTTGTTCGGGTAAAATGGGATCCATTTGATTCCTTCATATGCTTCTGGAGTGGGATTACTATAACCCAAGTTGTTATTTATTTTCCTATATAAGCTTCCACAGTCAATGTAATCAATCGTGGTTTTCTGGGTCTAAACGTGTTAAACTATGTACAAAATTAGGAACCGACGTTTAGGTCTCGATATAGAGTGCCATCTTCAGGACTACGTAGAAGCACATGTAATAGTGTACATAGTTTGACACGGTCAGACCAAGAAAACCACGATAGTGATATTGTCGTTTCTTATTGTTTGATCCAAATAGATACTATATTAATTTAGTTTACAAATCAATGTTAAACGTATATACATTTTAAAGTTATAAAAAACAAATATATACACATTATTTAGAATGGAATACTTTGTAAATCTTATGGTCAGACTATGGTAAACGCTGTTTATTTAAATCGATCACCCTAATTTTTATACATATAATTATATTGTAATACATCTGTGCTGTATGTGGTTCTCAAGTTTTTCCTCCAATACTTAAACAATATAAATATCAGTAAGAAAGTATCTATAATATATATGGACTTTATGTATATTTTATATGTAAGGCAATATTGGTCAGATATTTGTAAGTCTCTTGGTCAATTTATTTTACTCAATAAATTAATAAAGTCACGTTTGTTTAGTTAAGCTTACAAACTAATTCTTCTGTTAATTGTAACACATTTAATCATCTGAGCGTAGTGTTTCTTTCTTTATAGTTATCTGAAAATATTGTATCTTAATTCGTATAAATATTACAAGGTTAAGAATACATTATAATGAGTAATTAATCCCACTATCGACGTTAACAAGTAAAATAAGTTTAATTGTTCTTACAAAGTTGAATGTTGGCAGTGAAGAGATACATTTCTACTATCTTTGTGTATACAAATAACTTAATCAATATCAAACAATTGATAATAATACGATATTAAAGAAACCAAGTTGCAAACACAAACCATAATGTTTCAATGAACTTCTTACTATTGTGGAAGAAATTGGAACTAGCTTTACTATAATTAAGCATATAAGTAAAATAAATTAGGGCAGAGTACCAAATTTAAGACTGACAACAAAACATAAAAAAGGAAAATAATTTTTCTTTTATTGGCACCACACAGATACCTCAAAGAACACATTTTTGTTGTTATTTTATTTAGTTTATAATCATATACTAGTTAACAATAGTTGAAATTATTATATTTAAAATTTTCGGCAAAAATAATCATAAAAACTTACTGGCAGGTCATGAAATTATACCAAAGGTCAATTAACTTCTTTGAAAGCACAGTGTCCTCTTCTGTGTCGAGAACCCTTGTATTCGTCTTGTGATAAGGGTGTGGAAAGAATAGCCACATATCGTTAGAGTGACTAGCGCCTATAAAATGAAAGATGATATATGGTTTATGAACCTTAAGGACTATCTATGTAGTGTAGTTTCTCTATAGATTGATATCCATTGTATAATATAATATTTAGGCGTGGACACTACTAATCTGGGGTGTCCATGTAGGGTGGTAGACAAGACCAGATGTGTGAGAAAGCGAACTAAGTTTTTAGGCTTGTCAACTGAGAGTCAGACCAGTTCTAGGTGGTTCAGATTCCATGTAAAGCTGGAGTTCCCTTAGTTCCTCTGACTAGTGTGCTACTAATAAATGACTACTAATAAATGACTCTTTATAAGAAATAGTCTTTAGTTAGAACAATGACTACAATCATTCTCACCTCAGGTTAAGTCCATATATCTACGATTTGAGTATTAGAAATAAATAATGAATAAAAAAGTAAGTATATATATTTCAGAATTATTATGCCTGTTTAATAACTGCATTAAATATATAACCCTATTTAAAGACTTGATAGAGGCCCATAATAGCTCAAAAGGAATTCATGAAACGTGGTTTAAACAAGAGAGAGTCAACATGTTTAGGATATAGTTACATAATAGTAAAAAATTACTTTTTAAAGTGTAGTTTAGGAGACTTTAGATAAAAAGAGTTAGTTGAAGGATATTTTGTCAGGTGAAGTCAGGAACAAGATACCCTCCTTAACACGTAATCTGGGAAACAATGGGTTAAGGGTGACTTTCTAATCACCACCAGTGACCGAGCAGCTTGGCTGCGTGAAAGACAGGATGCTCAGACCGTCACCCATCCAAGGAACAGCCACGCTCTTAGTTGCTTGACTCATATATATTGCGATAACGTTGAAACCCTCCGTTCAAAGACACCGGCAAATATAGTTTGTAGTCTGTTACAGAACTGTATATCTCAATTTAAATAGGGAATTACATTTATTTTGTATGGACTTATCCTTACAGTGCAGTAAGCAGTTTAGTGGCCTGTACTACTTATATAGAGATGGGGGAGGGGCTTTGGAAAGAGTTTAATATTGTATTTGTAAGATAAACATATATACAGTATAAGTAGTGCTGCATACTTACGTTCATACACCTAGTCCTCACCCACCCACCTTTACACGAAAGGAGGTAATGGGTTGGTTGGATGTTTGACTCACCCACCCATAAACGTACAGTGGTAATATCTGTCGGCATGTATCAAATAAATACAAGACATAACGTTGTATCTTCTAGTTTGTCTTGCTGGTACTTGTGTAGAGTTTCACAGGGGGGGGGATTGTATTTACCAATGGCTCATCACGAAAAAGGAGAAAATAATCACTAAAATTCCTACGAGTTTGGGCTTTCTCATTTGGAAATTTTCTAATGACCTCATACCTGGTCGTGATTTGTGTGTGTAAGAATACGTTTTGTAACTAAATATTACTTATTGGGCTTTTCCAACTTGTCAGTGTTTAACAACACAACGTTTCGGGAGTTACAAGGAACTACTACCGTTATCAAGTGCTACCTAAGATTACATTACTTAATCCTACTCATTCTTAACACCTATCCTAGGTCTACTTAAAAAATAATTATGGATACTACATAGTTAATTACATATCTGCAGTACCTCTAAAAAATTACAAATAAACTATAATAGAGTAGTATGCCAAATGAACCTGAAAAAAGAAAGACAAACAATTATACAAATTACACCAATACAAATTACCAGCTCCGACACGCCTCAAAGCTAGCGAACGGGAACTAGACACTGCACGAGCACAAATGACTAATAAATGACTGGAGTGGAGGAGGCAAGATGTTTCCTCCAGGGTACGCTAGAGGCGCTTGTGTCGAAGCGTCATGGGGTGAGTCCTCTCTGGTGCTTTAAATGTGTGTACCGACATTTTCTGGGTGTCATTTTTATTGTTGAAATGAGTTTTAATAAACGGGAGCCACAGTGGTCTGATTTCAATACTACTTTGACTAATTGGTTCTTTATTGAGTTTTATTAAAGCGGCTTCTATGAATTTACGTTTGTAAAAATGTGATTCAGTATGTAGAATTTTAGCTTCCTTCCATTTAAACCTATGTTCATTTTCCCATGCGTGTTTGGCTAACTTTGATTTGGCTATTTCACCTTTTTGTGTGTTATTTTTGTGCTCTTTTATTCTAACTTCTAGTGGCCGTTTAGTTTCACCGAAGTAATCCCTATCACATTCACATGGTATGCTGTAAACTACATTTTTGGAAGCTTGTATTGGGTCTAGGTATACTCTTTGATAAGTATTGTCTAAGTGTGTTATGTGTCCTGAAAGCTGTTTGTATTTTATATTTCCTGGCAATGCGGCGAATCTTTTCCGATATTTTGGGGGCATAGGGGATGTTAATAAAAGCCCTAGGTTTTTCATTTTACCTATCTTGTTTGTTTTTATTTCGGGGTTTTCTACATTTGTTGATAACTTTGAGAGGGTAATCATATTTTAATAGATCTGAAGTTTAATAGATCAGAAATTAATAGGATTAAGTTCTGAAGTTAAAAGGCAAGTTAACAGCCGTCTCAGGAACTTGTTAGAGTACCTTTATTGGCCTAAAAAAGCGGTAGAGTACAATTACCTGAGCAATGAGGGGGCTCAATTTTATGGGTGGCACTGCTGGTTATTTCCATAATTTGTAACACTATTTCATCAAGTGAAGGCAACTAGTATGGGAGCCATTAAAAATAGTAATAGTATGAAAGCTAGAGGATCTACCGCACGGAATGGATTTCATACATAGTTTTATGAACATATTCTACATCCATTTAAAATGCAAAAGGACTTGTTAAGTTAAAAGTTACTTCAAAGTTAAGTATTATCGTACAAAATTGCAATATGCTAGATTTGTTTAAATATGTTTTAATATGCAGTTGTTTACACGTGCAGTGGTCTTCACGTGCTGTATTATTGACCCACCCGCCCATTTATGCACGTTCGATGGTACTGAGATACACGAAAGGAAGCTAACCCACCCACTCATACGCGTAAAGTGGTGATGACCAACCCATTCACTTACAGTAGTAATTACCTTCGATTCCCATATTCACGTACTAACCCGCCCACCCACCCATACGTGTTGTGGTGCTCATACCAATACCACCATACTTAACCATACGTGAGCAAGTGTTCAAAACTCATTTATATGTCATAATTTGATACATCCATGTATCTTGTAACATTCAGGCTTCTACATAGTAGTGAGTTATTATCAATTGAAGTGACAGGAGCTTAACAACTATCGAAATGTTGTGTTTCTTTCTTAAAAGACTTTAAGCGTTGGATATCTGTAACAACCAATCAGGAACAATCTAATGTCAACAAATAACTTTTAAAAAACAAGAGGATACACAGCAGTGTTAACGTTTCTTTCACTATTAGTAAAATAGGTAATAGATATTTCTTAATAGAGCAAAGCGATGTCTTTTTTTTATTTATTTGTTTTTAATTTTTTGTAACACTTTTTTCTCTATATTTGATTATTCAATGTTGACAATGAGGGTCGTTGATAAATCGTTATAAAAACTATATGGAGGTATTTCGTAGCAACCAATTACGTATTTTTTATTTATTTTATTTAATTTTTTTATTATTATTTTATTTAATTCTACTGAATAATTACCTTTATTTATTAATAATTTCACTGATCGAACTAGTTGGGATGTACAACAATTTTAACTAAAAAGTAGGAAATTTAATTTTATTCTAGGAGGTCTTATTTTAACAGGAGATTAGGGATAAGAAACTCTTTCTAACACGTATCCTGGGCACCAACAGCTTAAAAGGTGACTTTTGAACCACCACCAGTGACCGGGCAGCTTGGCTGCGTGCATCGATGACTGCGTGTAAGGGCTCCCTCACTAATCAAGCATCCAAGGAACAGCCTCACTCGATGTTGCTTGTCACCCTTACCTTTCTATAAGGTCGAAACACTCAAGTTAAGGTAACTGGTAACTTAAGTTGTATATAAGCTATTATTATTATTTTATTTTTCTCAAAATAATTCTACACTATATACTTAAAATATTTTTTGTTCTAAATACTGAAACATGAATTCTCTTCAAATTAACACTTGTAGACACATTTATTAAGATTTATGTACGATACAAACAAAATTGTATACAACAAATATTATTTATCACATAGGGTTTATCTAAATTTAAATAGATTACTTTTTAAAGTAAATTACAATACATTCGTAAATAAGTTGGTTTTAGCATACTTAGCACTTTTATATCTATTTCAACAACTTTTTATGGAAATTTAATTTTGTTCCATTAAAACTACGTGTCAGTCCTTGTGGAATTTCACAAAATTGTCTATCTAAGACAGCTATTCCACCCACATAGCAAAGTTAATTAATTCCACTGAATCATGCATTGAAAGGTGATCAATATGTGAGTCATGTAGTCGGTAGAACACCATGTCTTGAAATATTATGCATTGGATATAAGATGAATGCCTCTTTCTGTATGCAGCACTTTATTAATCTTGTGTCTTTTTTAGAAGTGCTTTCTGTAATAAAATGATTTCTTTTTGTACCTCATATATCAAGTACAGTGAAATAATACCAAAGCCTTAAGAAAACAAATTTAAAAACAAAGTATTTTTATTTCAAAGTAATTCAGCACAATAAAATTGATCAATTATTTAAAAGAGTAAAAAAGTTATAACACCACTTCTATCAATTATAATTATTCTATGATATATTAAAAAAATTACAAGTAACTATTACCTCTATTATCCGGCCTAATGTGGTGCAGGTCAAGCCGGATACGATAAAAGCCGGATAAAACATAAGTCATAAATAACTTGGTTTTATGGGAGAAACACGCTAAGCTGACCGCCTACAACTGCACGTGACGCAACGCGCTCTGCAGCTTTTTTAATGAAACGAACTATGTTTATCACGATCGCCAAATTTGACGCTGCTTTACAATACGAAAGATATTTGAAAATACAACTGTGTTTTATTTAGGCTATCAAAAATGCTAAGGTAAATGTTATGTAAATTATATATGTTTACTAAGTATTAAATCTTATACTTAAATTTAATTTTAACTGAATAAAAAAAATATGTAGAGTTGTGTAACTGCAAATTATGTGTTCGTAAAATTGTGTAAGCAAACTTCCGACTTCCCTCGCTCGCAAAATGGACTCTTCCAGCCAGACACACTGAACAACATTCCCAGCTCGGACCTTCAGGCACGTTATTAAATTATAGCTAGTAACAAGCGACCGCTTGTCGAGAGAGGGTGACTACTTGCGCCTGTAATTTGCGAAATGCAAAACCGAAACACTCGTGTACAACATTTATGTTTAAAAACAGAAAGACGCTTCCGATTAATTGTAATTGTATCTTGTAAATAATTTTTAACGTGTAATCTACTTTGTCGATCCGGATGACACAGACTGCCGGATAAAGCGAGGCCGGATAATCAAGGTGTGCTGTAATAAAATTTCTCTTTTTATGAAAGCAGGTCATTGTCATTGACTATTATTAATTTTTTCATTATTAGGCAATGAAAACCAAAAATTATTGGTTGAATTGTAATATTTTGATGAAGCGTGCTTTCATCTTATAATACAATTCAGAAATTTATAGTTTTTAAACAATCCAAACACTCGTGTAGTAAAATAATTTTTAGTTTTCTAACTCTTCTAAAAATAAGGTTTCATCTTTGGATAACACATGCAGCCAAAGTATTGTTTACATTATTATTATTTATTCACATATAAGATTCAGTAAATAAACGATTTATTTTAACCAGCAAAATCAAGGTACAGGTGAAGTTACGGCCAAGAAGCCCTCTCTAAGACAACCTGTGGATCAACCTGAAGGTGACTCCGAACCACTACCAGTAACCGGGCAGGCGGGCTGCGTGAGAGAATAAGACCCCTCACCGGTTACCCACCCAAGGCACAGCCCACGCAAGATGTTTCTTAATGCCGTTATCTTGCGAATGCGTCAAAATCCTCCAGTCAAGGCAACTGGCAATAAGGTGATGTATATTCGTAATTTTATAAAATAGCTTAATTGAAAAAAGATAATTACTAACACTAATGGTTTTTTTTATATTTTGATGTACAAGCTGTCATTAGATCTTACTTATTTGATATTAAAATTGAGGAATCCGTATTGGTTTTTTTTCTATAATACTGTGCCAATTGACCAGTAGCCTTATTTAATATGGATGAAAAGTAACCTTAAATTAACATTTTAATTATACGATTATTTGTGTTATTTTAAATAATGAGTGAGAGATATGGTGTTTTTTGTTTTACAAATTACAAGTTCTGAGGGAAAAATGTTATGTTGGCAGCTATTGTTTTTATACATTTAACAAATTCGTAACTTTTACAGCTTATGCCCATGTTTAGTATAATTTTTTTTAAAGTACTCTGAAGAAAAGAGACACATTTTCTTTTATATAATTTATTATGAAACTATTTGATATGTGTATTATTGCTATAAGGGATGAGGACAATTTTATACCACTGTAGGTGTATAGGTGGGTGGGTAGGTCGATAACACTGTAGGTGTATGGGCGGGCGTGTAGGTCAATACCACTGTAGGTTTATGGGCGGGCGGGTGGGTCAATACCACTGTAGGTGTATGGGTGGGTGGGTTGTCGATACCACTGAAGGTGTATGGACGGGTGGGGGGTCAATACCACTGTAGGTGTATGTGCAGACGGGTGGGTCAATACCACTGTATGTTTATGGGAGGGCGGGTTGGTCGATACCACTGTAGGTGTATGGTGGATGGGTGAGTAAATACCACTGTAGGTGTATGGGCGGGTGGGTCAATACCACTGTAGGAGTATGGGCTGCCCACCCGCCCATCCATACAAGTACGGTGGTATTGACCCACCCGCCCACCTATACACGTATTGTGGTATTGACCTACTCACACACCCATATTCGTTTGGTGGTATTGACCCACTCGCCCACCCATACACTTACTGTGGTATTGACCCACCCGCCCACTCAACACGTACTGTGGTATTGACCCATTTACCCACCCATATACGTTTGGTGGTATTGACGTATGTGGGTGGTAGGAGTATGGGTGGGTGGGTGGGTCAATACCACTGTAGGGATATGGGTGGGTGGGTTGGTCGATAACACTGTAGGTGTATGGCTGGGTGGGTGGGTCATTACCACTGTAGGTGTATGTGCAGACGGGTGGGTCAATACCACTGTATGTTTATGGGAGGGCGAGTTGGTCGATAACAATGTAGGTGTATGGGTGGGTGGCTGGGATGTCGATACCACTGTAGGTGTATGGGTGGGTCAATACCCCTGTAGGTGTATAGGCGGGCGGGTAATCATATCGTGTATTGATACCATTTACTGAGATAATCATTTATTTCAGTTCTAAAATGATATATGATAATAATCAATATATTATGTTGAACTATGACCAATTAATTTAAAAAACTTAATTCAGTTTTTAAATTCATTGACAAAAATTAAAGAAAATAAATGCATAGTAAAAACAAACCGTGGGCAATATTTTTAGGGCGGATTCTCAGTAGTGTAATCCCCTTTTTTAAATCTTCACTAAAAGAGGATTACTTAGGGTATTTTTACTTAACTCCTATTCGGAGCCGCCCAGGGATTCCGGCTTACTCCCTGGCCTCGGTGGAATCATGGGATGTGGGCTAAATTGTCGGGTTAATTGGAGTTGTCTAAATTTTTGTCACTTTTAAGTTCTTTAATTTCTTTCATGTCTAACGTTTTGTGTTGTCTAGTTTGCTGCAGATAGGCCCATGTAGTTTGTAATTTTTAATTGTTGTATTTTTAGCGTTTGTTGTTTGTTGTTAATTTGTATTTTCTTGTGAATTATTGTGTTTCTTGTCATTTATTTAAGTGAATCTTGATACTGTGGCCTTCTGCCGGTTTTTTTTTAATTGATTAATTATTTTACTTGGAAATAAAGTCAGTTTTGCTCAGCTGCCGAGTTGTGATTTGACCCTCCAACTGCCACTCGTGATTCTACCGTCTGACATATTTTGAGCCATCTCCCAGTTACCACGACTTCCAGTTGGGGGGGGGGGATGGGTCTCAAACTATAAACCTCAAAAGATATTTATGGCAAATATTTGAATATGTCAGCACTCCTAACGAAATCTAAGTGTCCGTGTTGGGTGGTAGTCATTGCTCGAATGTTGCGTAGTGGAGAGAACTGAGTATCAGCCTTTTCAATTAGTTGAAAACCAGACCAATACTACCGGGTTCGGATTTCACGTAAAGCTGTAGGTCCCTTAGTTGCTCTGGCTATTCATAAATGGTCCTCTTTGAGCTCGATTTCAGTTAGTAGCAAGACTACACACGTAATCCATACTATTCATATACTCAAGTAATAATTTATATTTGTCTTAAAATAACTACAAACTGTGTATGCATCTCAAATATGATTAATAATAATAATTATTATATATCACCTCTGTCACTATTGTTATATGTGTAAGATATATATTTGTTGTATTCCCGGTGTAGGCTGATGAATGGTAAAACACGTTTTGATTAAATAAATATCAGTCATAGAGTAACAAACCAACAACAACAAAAAACTGCAAGAAACCATGATAGGGATGACGTACTACAGGTGATATATCGATAGAATTATATTCGTTTGTGTAACCCACAAAACCTAATACTAAGGAAACACGTGACTAAAAAGAAAGTGCAATCCAAGTAAGCCTCACAAATGGGTATTGAACTTAAAATAAAGTGTGATGACAGAGGACATAAATGTGAAGTTGTGTGGAACTGTGGCTGTAAACCCGCCAAAACCTAATAAACCTAGCCATAGTGTCACAGGCAACATAAGGGGTAAGCTGGCAAGGGATGTTCCAAGAGCTGACAGTTATACGCTCCATTGTAATATATATACTCAAGATTTCCACTGTTTTCTCACCTTGTGTCACCCTAACATTCTTGTAAAATATATTCCATCGCATATTCTAATATAGTAAATATTGATAGGAATTCCAAATAACACCACCAAAGTCAAGTTCAGTACCAAGTTAAATTGATTGAGGATTTATAATTGAACAATCGAAGCAAAAGTTATTTGTAAGAATGCAATTTCATTTTATTCTTTTTTATTTTATGTTTTTTGATCATGTAAGTCTACCCAAATTCTATTTGTTTGTACCATCTTAATTTACCTCATTTACTATAAGTTATTTTCAATATCTATTTACTTTCTTCGCTGAACATTAACAGTGAGTAAGATTCGATATTCTAGGACATACTATATGTTATAATTCTTGAAAAGTTTCAAAAATATTGAAAATTCTCAAAAAAATTTCAAAATGTTGAAAATAATTCGAATCTTAAAAAAATAAAAAAAACTCGGAATTGTTGAAAAATATTTACAAGCTTGAAAAATCTAAAATATATTGAAAATGTACAAAATGCATATAGATCCGAAAGAATATTGAAGTTCTTATAAAATTTTTGAAATATTAAAAAATCTCAAATACTTTTACGACAAAAAACTATTTTTTTAGCATTTGTCATACTTTTAAGTATTTTTGACTTTTTTGAAACAAATAAGATTTTTAAAGCGTTGAAAATGTTTGTTAAAATGTTAAAAATCTGTCTTTTCAAATTTTTTTTAAATGTTAGATTTTTCAAGATTTTGTTAATGTTTCAAGAATTGTAAAATTTTAGGACCTTTTCTGTAAATTTACATTGTGTCATAAGTGTTTGTAAATTTTTCAGATTTAGCCAGAATTGTGACAGTGTAAATATTTTTGATAAGGTTAGTATTTTTGATATTTTCTAAATTTATGAGGTTTTTCAAGCGTTGTGGCATTCTACAAGTATTTTAGATTTTTTTCTTGTTTAAGGATTTTTGTATTAAATATTTTTGGAATTTTCAAAATTTCTGATAGTTTTCTAGCATCTTACATATTTTTTAAGAATTTTGAGATGTTCATGACATTTTTCACACCATCCCATATATTTGAGATAATTATATTTTCAAATACTTTAGATTTTTTAAGATTTTAGACAATAGTCAAAATAAAGTTTTTTTGCATTTCATAGGATCTTGGTAGAATTTTCACATTTTCAAGTTTATAGGTATGTTTCAATAATTTTAGATTTTCAAAATGTTTTCACATTATCCTATGTATAAATTAGTTTTAACAATTTTGTAAATCTTTGTCATATTTTAAAATTTAGCATAAATTATGACACTTTAATTATATTTTATGGATTCTTATGCAGTTTTTACATTTTCAAACATTTTGAGATTTTAACATTTAATAATATTTCAAGAGTTTTGAGGTTTTATGACATTAAGTAGTGTCCAAATGGAGCCACTGCGTCAATCGATAAAAGTGATTTACGACTTCAGGTGAGCTGTCAAAGTTAAAGGGAAAAGAGGAGCTGAGTGACTTCAGCTGATGACGGGGACAGTGACGTCAGGGGTTATGTAGGTCAAGGTCATTCAAAAGAAGTTTTAAAAAAGATCTTGCACGAGTTCCATTGATTGTAGTTTTCATTTGGTCGTTTTTGATTCGATTGTTAATAATCGGATAGAAAGAACCGAATGGATATACTACTATTATTGAATGAAACTCGTGCAAGATCTTGGCTATTATTATAATCATTTATTATTAACATTGTTGTTACAAATATAACTTTAAAATTGTTTTATTACTAAGTTGAACTGTCCATTCGTCGCATGAGTAAACCAAGCCTGCGACGTACTTCTTCAAGTTTGGTTGTGTGGTTTTTTTGATATGTTTTGCATTTGCATTTGCAGTAGCTAAAACATTTACACTTAGAACAAGCTCTTCCATCCACTTGATCGTCTGGTAGTTTAAAACATTTCAAATCGCAACAATAGCAAACCATTCGATCGAAAGATACAACTCTTTTATTATTCGCAGACATGTTCTTTTTTCTTCTTCTTCTTTTTCTTTCTATGTTAGTATGTGTTTTGTGAAAGAGGAGCTCGATGTGCACTGTTCAAGAGCTGGACGCAAAGTGATGTAGCGCTAGCATGTCTTCTAGGTACTCGGACTTTCCCCCACCACTACCATTACCCCCACTACCGGTCCCTCCCCCACTACATCACTCCCTTCTTCTTCCACCGATCAAGTTCATTTTCTGAACTACATTGTTATTAAATTGAAACAAACACAAGTCCCAAGGTCAAACATACATTTGAGGTTTGTACAAATAATTTTTACAATTGACTAGAAAAGCTTGAAAAAACACAAGTCCCAAGGTCAAACATTTGAACTTTAAAGAAAAGCAACACGACAGCATATGTTTCGATATCACGTCGTGTTGCTTTTTTTCTTTTTTCTTTTCTTTTATTTTATTCTTTTCTTTTAAACCTTGTACAATCCTACAACCCAACTATGAGATAACTACAGATAACAAACTTTATACAATTGACTAGAAATGCTACAAGACAACTATATACAAATTACAAACTTTATACAATTGGCTGGAAAAGTTACATAGAAATAATACATCTATCATTCGTGTGTGACGTGCAGAGTGAGTTCAGTGGAATTGTTTCCGCTCGATTCGTGGGACACCAGATACAAGGATCCAGGGTTGATATCTCGCAAGTCTTCATTCTGTAGAAGAAGGTGAACAAATCGTTTTGGTAGAAACACTTGAAACTTAAGTTCATCGCCTGTAGTGAAAGGTGCATCGCTGAGTGATACCAAAATCGCTTCTCCGTGGGTTTTTCCAGTTTTCTAATACTGTGGATGATGTAGTGTTTGTTTTTCTTGAGCTCTGAACATTTTCTTGTCAGCAGAAGGTTTGACTTCGAGTTGGAGTTGAATCTATCAACTAGTGTTTCCAGAAACTGCTTCGATGTCATCTTTGTTAGCGGTGTCATGTGAGATGTTACCTCCTTGGAGTCCTGTGTCATACTGCTGCTGCGTGCGAGTCACTTCCCCATATTTATACCCCCCTCAATCCCCACCACCAACACCAACACATATGGCTTTGTCCACCAAGTACTTAGCTAAACGATATGCGTTGCGCAACGCGCACTGTGTTTGCCCGTGTTTAGGATTTCTAGCAGTAACACAAGAATGACCTTGCTGATTTTCAAAAGTATAGTCTACATCTATATTGAAAACATTTCCTTTCGTGTATCGTTGTATCCAGTTACTTTTTTCCAGTCCTCTTGTGTAGATAGTATTATACTGTTTGCAAAATTGAAACATGATACTGTGTAAATTAGTGTAGGCTATATATCCTTCGTACCACTGTATGTGATGCAAATATTTTGCCACCCATCTGTTTGTTCTTTTTGCTTTTGAATGAAGTTTGTTAAAAGAAAATGGAGCCTCAAACATAAATGGATAGGCAAAAAATGTGTGCAAGTCCAAAATTACTAATTCTTTAATAATAAACTTGTTGCCATTACTTCGAAATGCTTGAATTTCTAAAACACAGGATCTTACTGAAACTTCATCATCATCCGCTCTGTCCATGTCAGAGTTTGAAGATCAACTGTTTTCCACACCACAGTAAGTGTACTTAAATACTAGGCCGTACAGTTACATGTGCGTGGTTGTATATTTAACGTGGGCACCATCCCCGGTAGGCCTACCCCACAAATTCTTCTTCCTTTAATTTACACTTGTTGTTGTTGTTCTTTTTGAGGTTCACTGTTGTTATCTTCTTCTTTCTTAATTTCCTCTACTCCGACCTTTTCTGTCGCTTGTACAACATTTTCAAAGTCTCTCAATTTTCTCCACATGTCAACTTCATGAGGTATTCTATTAAAGATAGATGTATTCACAGGTCCGTATAGTATTGTGCTATCAGGCTGGTTTTCCAACGTGTCGACCAAATATTCCTTTATGACAGAGCTTGAAAATACCAACTGTCTCATGTACCTAGTAATCGGTGATGTTGTAAACTTTAAAATGTAGAATTCTTCACGTGTTAGTAGAACTTTATTTTCATGTTGAGTCAAGTCTCTCAAACGCACTTGTAGTTGTCCTCGATGTTTAACCACATCAATTTCGTTGTCACAATCCAGAAGTCGAATATTTGTCTTTCTTCCACACATACTGCTGGTGAGATAGCATTCAATAAGATGTAAATGTTTCAAGAAAGATTCCCATGCATTTGTAGAAAATAGCACCATCCTAGGTCCATGGTTTACTATCACTGTAGGCGAATAATTTAATGATTTCATCACTCCGATAGAAACACTTTTACCTAAACATGCTGAAATTGGATAGAAGATTCGCAGAAAAACTTCAGTTAGTATATCTGCTGAAATATTTTCTTCAACCTTCCTTTTTCTTTTGGAGCTCACTTTTGTTGCTTCATCTTTGTTTCTGTTTTCGTTGCTGCTGTCGTTGCTGTTGTCTTTTTTTCTCAAACTTTAAAAACTCGCTTATTTACTTTACTATTACATCTTCTTCGGCTTTATATTCCTCCTGTAACGGAGCTACTTCCACCGACTCACCTTGAACAAATGGTAGAGAACTCATTTTGTAATCGATTTTACCAGTGTGGTGTCAGACGATTGAATGAGGACTGTCATCATCGCTCGCTACCCTATATCAGATGCAGTGGTGGGGGTAAACATTTTCTACAAAACTGTCTTTACAATGCCAGACAGCGGTGTGTATGTTACAATTTTATCGTGCAAAATTAAACAATATGCAGATGTACTGTCAGGGATGTTTTTGTTAAATTCCAGTTCTAACTTTATATCTACACTAGATGATTTTACAGATTCGTTTTGTTTTGAACAATCGATTATTACGATCGGTGCTTTAGGTGCAAACTTTTCAGGATCTAGTAGAGGTGTGTTTGTTTTACCATAATAGGAACTTTGAAACCTAGCGTACATATCATACAATACACTGTACCTTTTTTTACTGAACGATATATTAATATTGTCATAAGGATAGAATTGTGAGTTCAGATATACTTTACAATTTGTTAACTTGCAATGATCAAATTCACCAGCGTTTGCGATAAGTACACTTCTTCTTTTAGTTTGCAATGCGAATATCACATATCTTGCCTTTTCCAAATGAGTAGAAGTATTTACATTCCATGTGTGCCGTAGAGTTGAAGGTAAAACGGGGTACTCGTGAAACTCCCAACTTCTGAACGGCATTACGATCTCCCTGTCTGATTTTAACTTTCTCAACAGTGTAATTCTATGTTCATCATTTAGTCGCACATGTGGTACCCTCCAAACAATCTTGTCCAACGTCAATTTCCATTCCAGATTGGCATCAGTTGTTCCTGCATCTGCTTTGATACAATACTTATCGTTGGATGCTCTCAATAAAACTAATTCTTGTTTTACATTTATTACTATTCTTCGGTAATCTTCAGCAAAACCCAGTAGTAATTTTAAAGGTACGTAGAAATCAAAGTTCCCCGATGAGTCGGGAGTGAACGTGTCCTTGGTTGGTGCAACCCATCCTGCGACAGCCAACAGATTCTGTTCATTCGGTGTTATAGACGCTAAACCTTTCAATGTACTAGAAATGCCAACCTTTTTTGTTGAATCCACTGTGACTCCTGATATTTCGTATCTAATTTCATCAAACAAATACGCCATGGATTGTTTATAAACGGAACAGTAGAACCAGTGGTCCCATCTTTCTTTGTTACTTTACCTTCAATATATAAATAACTTTCACTCGGAAGAGTGTAAATGTCTTGTTGTTGTATAGGAATTCTGATTTCATCGTTATTATTCAATTTTGACGAAGTGTAAGGGTTGTGTGAGTGATACTCCTTTTCCCATATGGTCTCGTCGAATGTAGGGCCTTGCGTTATATCCAGTATTTCCATTTCTGTTGTGTTTTACAAGTTTTAATCCTATTCCTTCCAGAAAACGAATGTTTTCAATTGTTAGTCCTTCTGCAGACGATGAGGTACTGACTTGTTTACCAGTCACCTCTTTCTTCTCAAATTACAACCCCATTTTTTAAGCTGTTGACTTTATATGGATTCTTACAGTTATATCTTCTCCTATAAAGTCAATATGGTTACCGTCTTGATCCAGTATGTTCAGTACAACCTCTGAAATGAAACTGGTGTTTATAGGGAGATACACTATGTTTTGTGGCTTTTCAACTATTTTGTATCCAGGTGCGACTGCAGGGTAGAACGTGTATAATATATGATTGTTTTCCGCGTTTCTGTAGGATCCGTGTATGATATTACACGTTACGTCTATTGAATTCACTTTGAGTATTGTCACAGTGTTATCTCCTGAATATAGCTTATTAGGCTTTAATATATTTGTTTCACTAGAAAACCCTAATAATTCTCCATTGACTGCAGTTTAGTAAAATCAACATAATATCTGGAAATAATTTCAGCTTTCACAGTATTTTTATTTCCTACTATGTGTATATTTTCTTCACCCATATGTTTTTTATCACTTCGTTGATATTGCCTATTTCATAAGACCCTGTTGGTAAACTAAATTCTTCCAGTTCTGTATATTTTCCGTCTTTATCTTTAGTCTTGTAATAGTGTATTTTGTTGTTAACACCTTCAGTAATATTCGGAATAGAGTTGTACGTTATTAAATCCAATAAAGCCGCTTCCCATAGTTTTCCTTTTTGCAAACGTAGTGCTGGAAAAAGGGTGCTTTTCAATGTCGATGAATTACCGACCAATGAAACTGTATACGACGACATCTTAAAGTTGACTAACACTTGTAGCTAAAAAGTTTAAACATAAATGTCCACAGATTGACGTGTCTTGGGGTTGCTCTCTGTTATAATTGTAAAAAACATCATCAGCCGTTTGGAAGTAGTATTGAAGCTGTTTCGGTGGTTGCAGATTTCCAAAACTATCAAAGTAATAAACGGTGTTTCCCAATTTCTTATAACACACCCAATGAGTGCCTGATCCTATGGTATTATCTAAATTTACAATTCCAGTCTCGTTCTTTCACATTTTATCAGGTAATGCGTCTTTAATGTAAACTCCTCTGAAGAAAGGGATTTTTAAACACAAAACATATTTAATTAATTCTTCATTTGTCAATTCTTTATCTGGAATGATCAATTGTTTTTTCTCATTTAATACACACGATACGGTCTTAGTATCGTGTATCGTATCGTGTATCGTATCGTATATAGTATCTTACAGTCCTCCTCCCTTTTTATCATAGACCATACTGTAGGCTTGTTTTTCCTTTATTTTTCCTCGATTGACGTCTTCTTTTTCTTATATTTCCTCCACGTTTCTTAGGTGGTTTTCTTCCTCCACTCCTGTTTTTCTTCCTACCACCTCCAAATGTAGTTTTTCCCTTCATTGCTGCTGTTACTGCTAAGTCCGCTGCTCTTTCACCAATACTCGCGTTACTAGACTTTACTCTTTGCCAGGCTTTTTCAGCTAGCGCTCTATCTGCTATTGATCTATTTTTGGTATCACTATATTTTGAATATGCTATATCGTGTTCTTTGCAAGCTTTGTCCAGTTTTTTTCCAGGATCTCCTCTTGCAAGACGCTGTTGTAATTTCGTTCCGGGTCCACAATATTGATAACCTCCTGGCAAATGCAATTCCACAGGTAATAAATCGATCGCTTTGCTCACTATAGCTCCAACAGGATTAGTCAAAGCTGAAACTGCTGTTGATAGAATTCCTCCTCCTCTCCTTGTTAGTTCTCAAGTGCGACTGTTTCGCTTATCCTTCACCATTGTGTAGTTATATAGCATGAATGTACACAAACATGTACACTCTTAAAAAAAATCTTCTTTAAATGCAACATTCATCTTGCTTATCTATATTATATATATATATATATATATATATATATATATATATATATATATATATATATATATATATATAGTTAAGGTGCTATTTTCTCTCATATATCAATTTCCAGGTTGATAGACCTGTCTTTAAGGCCACTAAACTGCTTACTGCACTGTAAGTATAAGTTCATACAAAATAAATGTAATTCCCTATTTAAATTGAGATATACAGTTTTGTAACAGACTACAAACTATAGGTGCCAGTGTCTTTGAACGGAGGGTTTCAACATTATCGCAATATATCTGAGTCAAGCATCGTATAGCGTGGCTGTTTCTTGGATGAGTGACAGTCTGAGCATCCGGTCTTTCACGCAGCCTGTCTACCTGGTAACTGGTAGTGGTTTGGAAGTCACCATTAAGCCGTTGGTTCCCAGGTTAAGTGTTATAGGGAGCTTCTTAGCCCTAACTTCACCTGGTTACACAAAATATACTGTAGCTAAATTTTCTAAACTATAGTTTCCTAAAACAACAGTTTAACGAGTAGTTTTTCCTGTGATGTAACAATAGCTTAAGAATGTAGACTACTCCTTGTTTAGACCATGTTTCATGAATTCCTTTCGACCTGTTGTGGGCCTCTGACAAGCCTTTAATTAAGGTTACACATTTAATGCAATTTTTAAACATGGATAATAATTCTATAATAAAAACACTTACTTTTTTATTCATTATTTTTACTAAGACTAAAATCATAGATATATTGACTTAACATCAGGGGAGAATGATTGTGGTGATTGTAGATGAACGAGGGTAGTCATTGTCCTAACCAAGGACTGTTTATTATAAAGAGTCATTTATTAACACGTTCACTGCTAAAAATTATTAGTAGTAGGTCCTAAAATGCTAAAAAATATTCTTTGTAAAACACTTACCAATAGGTATGATTTCGTCAATTTTCCATCAATTGAAGTTCAAAACATCCAAAAAAGGTGTTTTTTGTGACGTCACAGATGCCGTCTCGGATCCGCGACGCGCGCACTCCACGAGAGTCTTCCAATGTGCAAGTCTTATAAAAGTGGAGAAAACCAATAGTTTGTCACTATATGTATTGAACTGTATGTAGTATTACTTATTTACAATATATACAGCCCCTCCCACCACCCACAGTTCGTCATTTCTTACATTTGCTTATGAAACAAATCGAAGCAGTCAACTGCACACAGCCCAGGACTTTCTGGGCACAGAGAGCACATAAAGGTAGTGAGCTGCTTCTTTTTTTGCTTTGAACACTGTCGACATCGTTTTCTTTTAGTAGATCCTTTACTGTCCACATCAGGTATTTTCACTAGTCTGTGAAGTGTGTTTCGTTGAGGAGGGGTGCGAACAGCAGGTCCAGCTTTAGGAGGCAGTAGTTCTTCCAACAATAGAAAACGAAAGTCATACAGTGGTATTTTTTTCTTTCTGTCTGTTTTCATGTTTTCAATGTTATACAGATGAAAAGCATTGGTGGTTATCATCTGAATAAGGTGGATAAAAATCTTTTTATACCACCTAACGGTTTTTCTTTCAAAAGGGTGATACGCCATCATTTGATCGGATCTATCAATCCCCTTCATATGTGCGTTATAGTGCACTATGGGGTTCGGTTTTTGTTTTTCCTGTTTCCTTTTGTTAACCACCGTCACCATATCATTTTCGAATTCTGTCGAAATGTACATTACCAGACGCTTGTCGCGCCATTTACCAATCATGACTCCTTCAGCATATTGAGCCACTGTATCACCTTTTCGCAATACAGCATTTTTCACGTCTTCAGGGTTGAGTTTCCTGTTCATTTGAAGAGTTCCAGTGCAGTAGGTGTTGTTTTGAAGTAGTGTTGCTGCCAAATGAAAAGAATTATAAAAATTATCAAGATACAACGAGTGGCCGTTGTTCAACATCCTCTCCATGAGCTTCATCACAACTTTTACAGAGTGACCCTGGCCAGAAATTTCGTCATCAGCACCAGCATACACCAAAAATTTCATAATTAGTCCATCTGGTTCAGTCACTGAGTAAAGCTTCACACCATACTTGTGACGCTTGTTTTTTATGTATTGTCGGAACGTGAGTCTGCCCCTCCACAGGACCATTGACTCATCAATGGACAACTCTCGAGACGGATAATAAACTGATGCCATTTTGTTATTAAAATAATCAATAAGCTCCCTGATTTTGTAGAGACGATCTGTAGGTTGTGGCTGACCAGGTGGTATGATTTTAGAGAAGTTTATACATCTGAGAATGAGCAAAAACCTATCCCTACTCATGTACTCCCTAAAGCATGGCAAATTTAGTAACCGATGCTTTCGCCAATAATCTTGAAGTCTGTTCAGCTTGATTGTGCCTGTATGCAATAATAGGCCTAAAAAGATTTTCAACTCAGGCACAGTCAACTCTCTCCAACGAGTAATTCGGGATTGATCAGTAGTATTTGGACCACAGAACAGTTCCAATGCATATTTATTTGTGTATTTACAAATTGACTCCAGTAGTGGCTCGTCTAATAGCAAAAAGAACCAATCAACAGGCCTATTATCCCCAGGAATAGGCACTAAAAGTTTGTTTTCTTTAGTGAATGGGATTTCCCTTAGGCCTAGAGTTCGGTTACTCCAAACAGGGTTATAGTTTATGTCTACATTGTCATCTTCATCCGAAGAACTTTCCGCTGGTGTATCGTTACTTGAGTCACTGTCAAAGTCAACATCACTATTTATTTCATGTTCAGAATCACAACTATCCGCCATTTTAAACTAATAAGTAATATAAAATGAAACTAATATAAAACACAACACAAAAGACACAAATTACACATACACTAACTAATACTAATATTAGTATAGTAATAAAAACACCGAACCGAAAACCAACTACGCACGATTGTTATATAGGTTCAACTTGACATGCTCACAACGTATAGTCCGTCCCCTTAAACTGCTGAGCTCATACTAAGGCATTGTACATGGCTTTACAGGGCGTATCAGATCCGCGACGCGCGCACCGTACGCTCCGCCCTCCCGTCTCGGATCCGCGACGTGCGCAGTGAACGTGTTAATAGCCCAAAAACCAGGGTAACTAAGGCATCTCCAGCTTTACATGGAATCTGAACCACCTATTATTGGTTTTTCTCAGTTAATTGAAAAGCCTAAAAGTATAGTTTGCTTACTCACAGAATATATTCACCCTGTCTACCACCCTACATGGACACCCCAGATTAGTAGTGTCCACGCCTAAATATTATATTATACAATGGATATCAATCCATAGAGAAACTACACTACATAGATAGTCCTTACGGTTCATAAACCATATATAATCTTTCATTTTATAGGCGTTAGTCACTCTAACGATATGTGGCTATTCTTTCCACATCCTTATCACAAGTTGAACACAAGGGTTCTCGACACAGAGGAGGACACTGTGCTTTCAAAGAAGTTAATTGACCTTTGGTACAATTTCATGACCTGCCAGTAAGTTTTTATGATTATTTTTGCTAAAAATTTTCAATTAATGATTGCAACTACTGCTAACCACTAAATGTATATATATATATATACTTGACTGAAATAAATGAGAGAACAACAATAATATAAATCAATATATTAAAAAAGTGTTCTTTGAGGTACCAGTGGGGTAATATCATGAGAAAAATTATGTTCCCTATTGTTTTTATTTAATGGTTTAGCTTTCAGCCTTAAGGATAGCACTTTGCCCCTATTTATTTGATTTGCACGCTTATTTTTTAAAGCTAATTCCAATTTCTTTTACAATATTAATAAGTTCATTAAACCTTTAGGGTTTCTAGTTGCAACTTGGTTTCATTGGTAGCGTATTATTATCAATTGTTTAATATTGATTAAGTTATTTGTATACACAAAGATAGTAGAAATGTATCTCTTCACTGCCAACCTACAACTTTGTAAGAACAATTAAACTTATTTTACTTGGTAACGTCGATAGTGAGATTGATTGCTCATTATAATGTCTTCTTAAACTTGTAATATCTATACAAATTAAGATACAATATTTCCAGATAACTAGAAAGAGAGAAATACTACGCTCAAATGATTAACTACGTTACAATTAACATAACTAGTTTGTAAATTTAACGACACAAACGTGACTTATAAGAAAATTAAGTAAAATAAATGTACCAAAAATCTTAAAATTAATTGATTGATATTTTCGTACATACTGTATAAAGTATACATACAGTCCTTGTTATGAAATTTTCCATATATATTATTAGATAAATTCTGTTTGATATTTATGTTGTTTTATGTGTTCGTAGAAATACAAGTGAATATCATACAGCACAGACGTATTACGATAAAATAATTTGTACAAAAAAAGGGTGGTTGATTTTAGTAAACAACGTTGGCCATACTCAGACCATAGAGTTTACAGAGTACTAAATTTGATTAATGTTTTTTATGACTTTCAATTATATATACTATTAACTTTCATTTGTAAAAAAAATTAATTAAGTATCTACCTGGATCAAACAATAAGAAATGACGACTTTATTTACAGTGATCATACTCCAGAAGAATATGAAGGAATAAAATGGATCCCATTTTATCCGAACAGCTCTTATCTTAACATCACACGGGAGGGGAAGTTTGAAATGGGTAGTCACTTCCTACAGGAACGTATGGAGTTCTGGCAAAGCATCCCCTATCCCTTCAGGAACGATTACTATGGTGAGTCTGACAATTGTCAATTTACATCACACCTAATTAATCTTTTACACCTAATTAATCTTTTACACCTAATTAATCTATTACACCTAATTAATATTTTACACCTAATAAATCGTTTACCCATAGTTAATATTTTACACCCAATTAATCTTTTACACATAAATAACCTTTGACACATAATTAAACTTTTACACATAATTAATCTTTTACACATAATTAACCTTTTACAAATTATTAACCTTTTACACATAATTAATCTTTTACACATAATTAAACTTTTACACCTTATTAATCTTTTACACATAATCAATCTTTTACATCTAATTAATCTTTTACACCTAATTAACTTTTTACAACTTAGTTATCTTTTACACCTAATTAATCTTTTACACCTAAATAATCTTTTACACATAATTAATCTTTTACGCATAATTAACCTTTTACACATAATTAACCTTTTACACATACTTAATCCTTTACACTTAATTAATCTTTTACAACTAATGTATATTTTACACATAATTAATCTTTTACACATAATTAACCTTTTACACATAATTAACTTTTACACATACTTAATCTTTATTAATTAAGATATTAATAATATCTTAATTAGTATTTTACACATAATTAATCTTTTACACATAATTATTCTTTTACAACTAATTAATCTTTTACACCTAATTAACCTTTTACACCATATTAATCTTTTACACCTAATTTTTACTTTAAAGAGATCAGAAGAACCAGTATTTCTTAAAAGCTTATAGTTATATGGAAGCTGATTTAAGAACACTCTTAATCAAATTAAAATTTGATATGAAGAAACTTTCTCTTCGTGTTGAATAAATTACAAATAAAAATATACTTAAAAGTTCTTTTTCATTTTTTATTACCTGTTTATAAGCCCTCCCCCACAGCCGACTAAGCCATATCGTAATATCAATTCAATTAATCTAAAATGCAAGGTTCATAGTAGGTATGAAGGCTTCCATTTCTTGTATTAAACTTAACCTTACCTAACCTAACCTACAGGAATTCAAATCTCAGTTTGACTGAAGAAAAGTAAATATTTGTTTTACTCTTCCACAATGGTAATAGATTTCATAACGATGGCTCTAATATAATTCTATTTCATGTAAATTTTATCTCTACTGCTTCCAATCAAATTAATATTCTTTACTCTAAAAAGAGTCGTTCATACACCTGACATTTCTATCTCAATACTAAGAATTTTTTCTTCGTTATCTTAATTATTTCACCCCTCAGTACAATTTTAATTACATGCCTACCTCATTTTTTATACTTTTTTTACCTCTTTTGATTTTTGCAGCAAAATATTCTTTATCCATGGGCTATTTATAGGACTCCGTTTAATTTATTGTTTTTTTATGTAACATTGCAACAAAGTTTTTATAATATTGCGTGTATAGATAAAGAGTGGCATATATCAGTTGTACGTTGTTTTGAGAATTAAGTTTTGAGAGAGAGGGCCGGTTAATCATATAAGACAAAAGTTTATGTTATTTATTTAATATGAAAACATATTTTATCTGAACAATAACATTTTTTCCACAGAGCCAATACCATGCAGATATATGAATTGAATTATACGTGACAATAGTGTAGCAGCAGACGTCAATATTGCACTTGACAGCTACTACTCATGTTAAAGAATTCAATTAAAAACTAATTTCAAAGTATATTTTAGTTCTTTATCGTTCTATTCAAGATGTTTCAATATTTTCTGGATAGTTTCATAGTAAATAGGTTATTGCTACTTATAAATGGATACGCTTTTTTGAAGACGTATTAATAATAATGACAGGTGATAAGTTTTAGGCAACTGTAACTAGTTACCGGTATCTAAAATTAAGATGGATCAATTCATTAAAGAGGAGAAACTAACATTATATGAGTTATTTAGGATATTCCGACATTATTTGAACTTTATGGGGAATGTTTTCGTAAAAGATTCTCTCTTATTTTCTTATGATAAAATATACTGGTACACTTTATCGGTTGATGAAAAAAGTAAATTATAAATAGAACGAGTAGGCCCTATTATCAAATGTCTTTTATGAGGGCCTTGCACAACAACTATTAAGAGATATTAGTAGACAGAAACTGACAGTTTTAGACTCACTCTCGGGCATCTTCGGCTCTCGGATTCAAGATGGCGACCACCTTCGGGCATCTTCGGGTCACGTGACCCAGTCCTACCAACCCCCGTGGGAATTTTCCCTCCCAAAATTTCCCTCAAATTCCTAAATTTCCCTCCAAAGTCCCACGTTATACTATATAAAATACACTCTTAACCTAACTTTTTCCGTGTTAGGGAAAATGCAAAAAAGATGGCGGTCTTTACACTATATTAAATGCTTTTGGGTATTCCTCTGTGGATTATTTCATATATACACTATAACAAATGTAATATTCCATACTCTATGTGGCTTCCTTCGTACACTCTCAGCCTACGATGCATGCGCGGAGACTTGTGCTCGGTGGACAAGTGCGTTACGTCACCACTCATACAGCGGCTGCGAAACTCGGGTATAGGATTCCGGGCGCCAGACTGGTTTTCCTGTCGCGACACTCAAGGTTGCACTTGACGGGCATGCGTGGGAACTACCAACAGCTGTGCGCGGGATGACGTAATCAGATTTTCATGTCTGGACAGGCGCGTGACCTAATTGCTACGTTCTGATTGGTTACCCCCTCCCTCCCCTCCCCCTCCCCTCCCCTCCCCTCCCCCCATCCATCCCTACTTCACTGAACAACACAATCAATCTTTCTCACTTCTGCTCTTGCGCTCGTACTGATCAGACGTGTCTTCACTTTGCTCCTACTTGCAATCGATATCAGTAATAATACTCGATATTAAATACAATTATTCTCATCATAAATACTTTAACTTTATTCTTGTAATTTATATTTTGGACACCGTTCTCTGTACGGTATTTTGTGCCCTTTGTTTTACTTTAATTTAATAATTAATTTTTAATCAATTTAAAGTAAATTTAATTGCATCCTAACCATGGAATCCTTTGCCATTAACGATAACCTAATCACCATTTCCCGTCGATTCGACACTTCCGGTTCCGATCTCCTTAACGTACTTACTGAACATAAAAATAAAATTATGTCCGAAATAAATAAACACCTAAACAGGCTCGGGGGAGTCAAATGGTACATTGCAGTACAAATTAAATTCACAAAAATAGTTAACAACGAGGAAATGACTACAACTCCCTTCTTTCATGGTAAAACTCGTCCTTTGCTACCTTCCAACTCTCTAGATACTCAGTATTCCGAGGCTACAGACAAAATTTTAGAAAGCGTAGGTAGGTGGGTTAGTCAAGGTAGTGGGTGGGTAACTGAAAACGTTTTACACCTAGATCTGTTCATTGTTAAATTTCAACCTTTGTACGCCTCTTCTTACATACCCACCCCGAAAAAAATTGCTCACCCTACTAAGGGAATTGTAAATATTAAGAACGACGATCAAAAATGTTTCCTGTACTCTGTACTTGCCCAATTGTACCCTGACCGAAATAGACGAGTAACTTATTATAAATCTTTGGAATGTAATATAAATATGTCTGGTATTAGCTATCCTGTCAAAATTACCGATTTAGATAAATTTGAAAAATTGAACCCCGCTTTATCTGTAAATGTCTTTGGTTTTGAAAAAGACGAAATTTATCCTTTACGTATAACCAAACAAAAATTCAGACTTCACCACGTAAACTTGTTACTACTGACTACTGACACGACTACTCACTACTGCCTAATTACCAACTTGTCCCGACTGCTATCTCACTTGACTAAACACGATGGTGTAATATTCTACTG
>JAQJVL010003125.1:0-69079 GCA_035578905.1 Stictocephala bisonia | reverse complement strand
ATGAAACTTAATTACCCCTAAACTACAGTACCCCCTCTTAAACGACACAATTCAGACCAGGTATGTGTTGGATCAGTGAAAAAGCCGGATTACTGGAGTTCAATTACAAAAAAGCTTAAATTACATAATAGAATGTATATTGAAACTAAAAGTCAATTTTTACAATAAAGATGTACAAGAGTTTCAAAGTAAGAAAAGTATGGTACACCAGTTGAAAACTGTGTTATATTACACTGTTGCATATGCATCAAAAACAAGTTAAAAAGCTTACTACAATTGAAAACATTAATCCTTTAAAACTTAGCAAAAAAGAAAAAATAGTTAAAATAAAATGTAACTATTAACAAACAATTTTAAAAATAGTAAAAATGATTAAGAGTTGTCTTGTGCTAAGAGAATATTATCTCAAAAATGTATTTTTCAATAATATTTCCTATCATTTTTTAATGCAATGTTTTGCATTATTTTTATTTATTCATAAGACGCCGATCGTCAAGATATGGGCGAATATGGATTTCGAATGAGTGTGATGAGTGTTGATGAGCGAATGTAGTCATTGTTACAAACTAAGGCCGACTATTCCTTAGAAGTGTCATTAATTAATAGCCCAATGACAAATGAACAGCCGGTGGTTATCAGCTGATCCTTCTCAAAATGTATTATGACTCTGATTGGGATCGAACTGAAAACCTTTAGCACATGAAGCTGGGATTGAACCAACTACGCTACCGACCAATTAATAACATTTAATTAATATTAATTAATATTAATAACATGTATAAACAAAGTAACTCTAAAAGTAACTCTAGTATTTAACTCACTATAAAAAACCTTTTAATTATTATACACATAAAACTAGAAGCATATAAATTGTAAACAGAATGGAATGTTGCCATCAGGTGTTTATATAGGGCAGGAAGTGATAAGAAAGGGTCAGGATAAACAAGGGTGGGACTCAGGCTGCAAGGATGATCTTCCTCTTTACTGCCTTTGCAATTTTAATGTTATCTGTTCTTTCAAATGCTGATAAAGACATAGGCTGACTGTGGGCATATATTTTCTGAGGAAGTTATTTTGTTTATCTTACGTCTGACAAAGTTATTTTGTTTATCTTACGGTCTGACAAAGTTATTTCGTTTATCTTTTGGTCAGAAATTGTCATTTCATTGTTCTGTTTATCAGCACTTTTCACTCCTGAAACATTCCTGATATGAAAGCTATCTCTTCCTTTTGGTTTTCTGGAACCAGAAATGGTTCTTGTTCTTTTACCAATAACGATAGAACTGGCCGGATTACTGGGGGGCCCGGACTGGCGCGGCCGGATTGGCGCAGGGCCGGATTATAGAGGGACTACTGTAATAATAAAAACAACAGAATACTAAACAATAAACTGGGTGCACTATTTCAAAGAACATGGCGGCAGACAATAACAACAATCGGCTTAGCAATAGCTGCAGGTATGCACACTTGTGGCATTGAGCGGTGGGGACATTTAGAACTATACACTGCCAAACAAAAGCCGGCAAGCAAACAAAAGATCACATATGCTGTTCAATGTGTCTATTACTAGCCACTGCACATAACCTAAACATTCTGGCAGACTAAATAGGAGGCATTATTACTAATAAAAATTGTTAGTAGTATTTACATGTTTGTTTATTTTTAAAACAGGGATTAATCTAAAAAGTTTTTATGCAAGTGATACAGTATATCTGTACTATTAAATTTATATACTTTTTATTACCAAGATTTAACTAAATGTGTTTAAATTCTGGATTAAGTTTTATAGAAAATGTACAGTCATGAAAATTACTTACCAAATATGTGTTTACATATTGCGTATGGTGCCTGTGTTTTTCTAAAATTTAAGGAAAAACAGATTCAGCAGCATGCCTTTGATCACTAGTGACAATATTGGGAGGTGCCTGCAAAATACAAAAGTTCCAATTAAAAAAAATCTTTTATAGTATCCTTAACCCTTCGCACGTGTCAAACGAATATATCCCAGGCTCTACTTTGCCTCAAACGCGGTTGGTTCAAACTCCCCCAGAACATAACAGCCATTACTTCAGACACAAAGTTCAAAGCTGAAGTAACTAAATATTTGAAAACAAAGTTATTTTATAGCACCAATGAATACTTAACATGATTTTGGAGACATAACTTTGCTTTAACCGGTAGCCTTCTTAATTTTTTTAAATTTTTTATGTTGTCATATTTATTTTTAAAACTTTCACTATAATATGGATTTAGGATGTAATGTGATTAGCATAAGAATAATGTGACAATTCGCCTGTCTAAGGGAAATTCCCTATAAGATATGTATGCAATGTAATAAATAAAAAAATAAATAAATAAATAAATATATGACCAATCTCCTGTCTTGTGCAGGCCATTCCCGCTCCCTTCTAAATAATGTTTAGATATGAATAGAGGGGAAATGGCAGACTTGGGAAAGTTAACAATTATTTTTAACTGAATAAAGTTAAAGTTAATCCTCTATTAAACTAACTAATTGAAGTTAAAAGTTTGAGTTCAATGAAACTAACTGATTAAAGTTAAATTTTAAAAAAGTAACTGAAATTAAAAGTTAAAAGTTAGTTTGTGTGGCATGAAAGAATACATACAATTATTTACAAAAAAACTGTTGTCTCTAATTATTATACATAACGTAAACCGTCTGGAAACTAATTCAACACACTTTATTATTCACTCGGCAAACTTTAAAACTGAAATGAATCCACCTTCAAGTCTCCCAGTATTATCACTAACACTATGACTACGTCTTGGACAAACAACAATGGGACACGTTGGGTGTGTCTATTAATTATGGGCAGGGCAGGAAGATGGCGGAAAGGGATGGGTGTGACTCATGACTTTGTTTTTCGGCGAATACTTGGGATTGAGGAAAACGCTCCGGTCTTTGACCAAAGTTTTGGACGCTTCTCCGCCATTGTCTACATTCCACAGGACAAACCGTACCTCGTTTGTAAAACTAACTGAGTTAGTTTAATCGTTAGTGAATTTGTTAATAGTTAAAGTTAAAAGTTAAACATCCCCAAAACTAACGAATAAGTTGAAAGTTAACAGAAAAAACTAACGATTAAACTTAATCGTTAATTATTTTTAATCGTTAGTCCCAAGCCTGGAAAATGGTTATGATAGACTACAATAATTACTGAGGTCACGACAGTCAAAGATAACAGATTTCTGTCTTATTTCCTTTCACACATAAATTTACTTCTTAATGAAGGCTTTACACTTATCAGAAAGACCAATTGTTACTTTTAGAACCTTTCATAAATCTATTGAGATAGTATCAATATATTTTTTGACATTTCTAGCCATTGATTGCTTTGAATATTTTATAAATGAAGAGATAACACCTAGCAATTTTTACTAAACAAAATCGATTTCAATCTCATAAGATCATCATTGAATCATTTTGTTTAGTAAGTGTTTAAAATTATGCTAAGTATCTATTCATATATAAACGTCAATATATGATATATTTACTATTTTAGGACTAGACTTTATTAAAAAAATTAAATTAATAGTAAATAATAAATAGGCCTAATTTAAATTGGGGTGTAGTACACCCCAGTGTCTTTTATGTTACAAGAGATAAGCGTGTCTCACAAAGGTTAATAATGGATGATTGAAAAAAAACCTTTCAGTATTCGTGATAAGGGGAAAATTCTGCACAATTCTAGTACCACATCAATATATTTACAAACAAAAAAATTCAGTTTTTCCTAAGTTTCGCAATTTTCTTGGCTTTTCCCGCTGTAAAAAAACGACCATATTCCTGTTTCTTAGCTATGTAGGGACACAGGCTGTTTAGAATAGTCTAGTAGAGACTTATTTTATTTACATTTAATGGGTCATTATTGGAAAGTAGACCTAGGCCTACTGCTTCTTACTTCTTACTTATTTCCTAGATAATAGGCCTATCACTACAAAATGATATAACAAGGTTAACCAAAATCTCAAAGTAAACCTACTAGCCTATACTCTGATTTCTTAAGAACCTAATTTTTGTTAACAGATCTAGGCTACTAAAGTCAGCCTATTTAATGGTCACGGCCCAATCTGTACACTCTGTATTCTACATAAAACTTAATTTTAGGTCTGGGAAAATCGTTCAGCCAGCATAATACTCGTAAAGCGTTTTCTAAATAGGCCTAACCTGAGCTAGGGTACTTCAAATATCCTAACCTTAATATATGTTAAACCTGACATAACCTTAATAATCACTTATTTTATAGGGCATAAAATTAATACTAACCAATAAAAATTTAGCTGCAGCTTCAAGTTGATGAGAGATCTCTTTCTGCCATTTCAAAAAATAAATATGCCTGAAACTATTCAATTTGAAACATTGAAAACAAAAGACAGTAACAGGAGAAAATTCTCAAGACCTCAAATCAAAACTGGACCTTTACTTGGTCTTGTATTTCTGTTACTCTCAATCTTCTTTGCTTTCTCGACTCAATTCAAATCAAATTAATACTCCTATTCTCAGTCCCTGTACGTTTGGTCCGATCCTAATCATTCATAAGTTTAATTAAAATTTACCACTTTTACGTCGAAAGTAATATTCTAAAAATCTCAGGCTGAGTTGAATGTAGTAAAACAAAAATTATTTTCTGCTACGCAACTTTGCATAGCAGCTCCAAAGCATATTACTTTGTCTTCAAGTTGTCAAGGATCACCTTGTTATACACGCAAACGCACAGTTCGCTGTTTTTTGTTGTTGCTTCCGTCCCTAAGCATAATGTATTGTATTTAAAGGCAAATAGAATTTGATTATCGGTCTGTGTACTCTCGTATGAAATGCCATTGCCGAAGAAAGACAAAAATTTTAACAATAATTATGTTACCAAATTTGCTACCGAGGTGGAGAATTTCCTCATGAGCCTTGAAAGACCCAAGGGGCTGGGTCAGGACATAATACGTTAGAAGAACAAGTTGTTGACTGGTTTGCTGGTTTTGGGTTTTGTGTCGCTTAAAGATAATTGCTTTTTAATATTTATAAATGGTTTTGCTGTTTTGGATAATTCAATTCAATTCTTTATTGTGCCACAAGATACATGGGTACATAAGCACTAGTCATAACTAAAACTAAATTTACTTCTAACATAAACATGTCATAACATTTTTTTAAAGTTTTCCACCTTGTAGGGTGCAAGATCAACAAAGACAGCCTTCAATTTGTGCTTAAAACTACGGTAGTCCAGATTTCGTTTAAAGCAATCAGGTAACATGTTATACAGCCAGATTCCCTTATGAAGTAGGTGGCTTTCTGAAAAGGTGGTTCTGTGTTTCGGAACTGATAGGTTAGAGCGTGATCGTAGGTGATAATGATTAGGATGTGGTTCTGTTATAAAAAGGTTTTGATTTTTCTTTACGAACAATAGGTTTCTAGCATGTATATTGCAGGGAAGGTTAGTATTTTGTACTTTTTAAATATATTTTTGCATGATTCTGTTTTAACCAAGCTTGAATATGATTCTAATGGCACGTTTTTGAAGTCTGAAAATGTATTCAGTTTTGGATGACTGAGCACCCCAAATAGAAACACCATACACAAAATGCGGATATATAACGCCATAATATACTGTTAAAAGGGAGATAATGTGATCGAAGTAATTGTTTTGGTGTTTATTTACAGTTTGAGTAATAAGTTTTAATTGAAATAAGAGTATTTCATTACTAATTTTGAATAAAGTGTGTTGGTTGCTCAGGATTTTAAAGAAGCATATTTCAGAGCTCTGTAGGATACGGGAGTTGAATCTACAGCGTATAATCTCCAATCTACTGTTTTTATCTCGTTTCCAAATCCCGTAAATTAAAAAAATTATAATATAAACAAATGTGTTATATATTTTTTATTTATTTATACATGCTATTTTTTCCGTGTAGCATCAGAATATAATTTTCAGCGAACAAAGTACAAAAAGCCAATGTCCTTATATATTAATTCTTTGTGAGTGCCAAATATCACCAAGAACACCCATTCACTGTTTTAATGCTGTTTGATTAATTAATATATATTCAATTTAGTAATGAAGGTTACATACTGTTTTGTTTTTTCTAGGTCAATTTACGAGCCAATAGGCTATGTTCAATCATAATAAAATTCTTTCATGTATATTTCAATCAAATACATAAATACATATTTTGTTTTTACATTTATCAAACTTCCGAGCTAGATTTAAAAGAATTAAATGACCAAGTTGAGCATGTTAAGAATACTGCCTGTGACTGGTTTGCAGCCAATAATTTTCTTTCAAATAAAGATAGACTATGAATGTCATTTTTAGTCTCAAGCACGTGCCAAATAATATTGTAGATGCTAAGGGTCATGTCAAGTTTTTGGGGATCTTATTGGATCAAAAATTATCTTGGGTTCCACTCATAAATAACCTTATTAACAGATTGTCAAGAATTATGTTTTTTGTTATCTAGACTTATGCATTATGTTCTTGTCAATTGTGTTAAAACTAGCTATTACGCTTTATTTCAGTCAGTAATTTTCATATACGGTAGCTTATTTTTTATGGAAGTTCACCTTAGAATACACGCGATTTATTGTTATTACAAAAAGAAGATAGTTAGAATCATGACAAAATCAGATTTTATTGCACACTGCAAACTTTGTTTGTTAGGCTTGAAATACCAAATCAATCAATCAAACTTTATTGCCATATAATACAATTAGTACATGGGCAGGCGTCAATTATTCTAGTGAACAATACTGTACATAGAATACATATATATATATATATCCTAGAATTATAATTACAACATTAACTATTAATTACTTTGCAGAAACTCATTTATATTATAATATGCTTCACTCAAAAGTAAGCCTTTAAGTCTGGTTTTAAAAGGTTTTGCATCCATTTTAATTTTTAGTGGGGCTGGCAGAGAATTAAATAATTTAATACCATTCATTAATAAATGTTTTTTAAAAAAGGAAGTCCGGTGTTTAGGTATTGGTAGATTTTTTTATTTCGGAGTTGAAGCTTTTGGAAATTGAGATGGTTCTATTCTAAAAAGGGTCAGGGTTTTTTATGACAAAACTTAGTGTTTGTATATATAAATGGATGGAAAGTTTTTAAAATATTGGGGGTTTTTAAACCATTTCGCATAAATCGGTTTTTTTTTTGTTTAAAGATGACCTTACGGCTCTCTTTGAATTTGAATATTTGTTTATTCTCGGGTTTCGAGCCCAAATAGATATTCATATGAGGGTGGGAAAACTATCCCATAAAAACTGTCAGGAGATGACAAGACTCAAGTGCGTTATAGAACTCTTAGTGCAAAAGTTCCTGAGCTCACCAAGCTTCTACTCTATTTCATGGCTTTTAAAGCGAAATAATACCTATAACAACCCAAGTACTTACAGTTTTTAAAGGGGCTTTTAAAGAATTTCCAAAAGCATGCTTTCCTGGTCACTTCCTTTTTGGAAATAAAAAATTTAAAATACTAGTTTTTCATTTTTAACCCAAAAGTTTTTTTGAACAAACCCTGAAGAAAACCAATTCATTTAAAATCGAAAGACTTTGCCCCAAAAGGGGTTTACTTGGCTCAATAATTGACCAGTGTATCATCGGCAAAAAGGGGTTATATTTTCCCTAGAAAGCCTGATTTTATGTCGTTTACAAAACAAAAAGAAAAGTAAAGGCCCAAATAACTGATCCCTGAGGAACCCCCGTTTTTACTGTATACATGAGAAAAGCTTCCCAAAGTACCTTAACTGTCATATAAGGAATTGTAACATTTTTTTTTTCCTATTCTTGGGGTAAATTTTTATCCAAAATAAAGGAACTCCTTTTACTCCAACACACTCCCAATTTGTCCATCAGAATACAGATTAAAAAGATCAAACGCCTTGCTCAGGACGACGAAACTCCACTGCGCATAGCCCCCTATCCAATGAGAGACAATTTGGTTTATCAAGTGAAAGATTGCATGAGAGGTAATCTATTTTTAAGAAATCCAAATTGATACCTGTAAATTAAATTTGATTTGACAAGAATTCATCAGCCAATGCAGAATGCCTTTTCCTTACTTTAGAAAATGGAGATAAAAGCAATTGGTCTGAAATTGTCTAGCTTCCGAATGAACCTTTTTTATGAAATGGTTTAACTATGGAAGTTTTTTAAAGCATCTGGAAAGCAACCGTTTTAAATGAATGATTTAAATGAAGCAAAAAGGGTTTTGACTAAGAAATCGTACAATCTTTCAAAAGTTTAGAGAAATCCCATAAAAAACCACCGAATTCTTTTTTTTAAAAGTGACATAATTATGCTGTTACTTCGTTCACTGTAACAGGAGTTAAAAAGAAAGACTTTTAAAGCAAAGGAATGCTGCACCATTCGATGTGATACAAAAGTAAAGGTACAGGAACGCGATCAGAAACAGTAGCAAATTTAGTCATTGAAAAGATTTGATACAAAATTTGGATCCTTTTTTATTGTTGTTCCCATCTCTAATTTAAAAATTTTTTGGAAGGAATGCTTTTTAAGGAGGGTCTGTTTTCATTAATTATCTCCCAGATTGCTTAAAAGATTATTTGAGATTGTTTTTATTAGAAAAATATACAGATTTCGGCCCTGATACTATCTTTGAAAGTTCGTTTTTTCTACGATATAACTTGTTATATCGTAGAATAATACGTAGAATATACTAGTTATATTCATAATATAAGAATATATTTCTAATATTATGGGAATATAACTTGTTCTTTTTTTTCAGGCGTTATTTTTACTTTAAAATAAGGAGAACAAAAATGTAGAAAAGTATACATACAAACTTTACAAGACTAAGCTTGACTTACCTCCGTTAGGCTGGAGAAAACCAGGAAAGCCAGCGTGATGGGAATTAGGTTTTTTAATTTCCATCACGGGATGTAAGTAGCCTTGTTTTAAAAGTGTTTTAAATCTGGTTTTATCATTTTTTTAATAAAAACCCCAATTTAATGTCAGTGTGTTTTTTGACTTGTCAGAAGCTGTTTTTTGTGAAATTCTAACGGCAGTTTTTGGCCATGTTCCCGGGGCAGAATAAGCCCATTTGTATATAGAAGTAATTTTTACTTTTTAATTTATTTTTAAAAAATTGATTGCATGTGATGACTATTTAATTTAATTTTATTTTTTTTTTTTTTTTGTTGCTTTTTTTGAATAACATCTAAAAGTTCATGTTTTCTCTTATTTTTATTCTAGACTATAGTGTTTTTTTAAATGTATATTTTAAGCATTAAATATATTTTTTTCTTTGGCGGGTAAAAATTTTTGACAATGAAATATTATAGCTGCTGTTATTGACTGATAATGCTAATACGTCTTAAAATCAATACAAAATTATTGATAACTCTGCAAGTGCTTTTAAGTTCTGCAGAAAAGTGCGGGCTCCCCACTTCTTGTCCCCACTTTAAAAAAATCCTTTATATGGAATCTCCCTTAAAATCAAAAAAGTAAGGCCAAATTCCTATTATAAGCCCCGGTGGTCGTCTGAAGTATGAATACGGCCAACAGTTTTTTTCCCCGACCCTGCTAACTTTTTTTTAACAGTCCTGGGCATTTTTATCATTTCTGTTAAAAAAGTATGATTATTCAGTTTACAAACTTATTACCTTTTTCTTACCCCCAGGGCCATTAATGGGAGGTGATATTTAGCCGCCCCAAAAAACCTCCCCAGATTGCCCCTCCTCTGCATTCTTTCCAGGGCCCCAACTCGCTGTATTCTCCCTAACCGGGTCCCCCCATCTTTTTTTTTTGGCCCCCCCACGAGGTCCCCTTTCCCCCTCGGGGTTATTTTTGCTAATTTTCTTTTTTGGGGGACTTTCTCCCTTCCCCAACAATGACCCCACCTTAGTCTTCTACTTTGACCTCATCACAATGTCTGCTTCGTTTATAGGTCTCTAATCTCCCTGTTATTTTTCCCTTTTCTCCACTCCCCTTGGTCTTGTGGGCCCATATATCTTTCTCAGACTTTGTTTCGGGGAAAATTAGTTTTTTTTCCTTTTTCTTATTTAGTATCCACGTTTCAGACCCAAGAGCAAAAGGGGGATGATTTGATTTGTAAAAACCCTTTTTTTTGTTTTGTGTGACAATAAATTGGAAGATGAAATCTATTGATGCAAAAATGATCTTTTGGGCTAAATTTATTCTTTGCTGTATCTCAATTTCTTCTGCGTTTTTTTTTGAAATTGTGACTCGAGGTATTTGAATTCCGGTACTTGTTCGAATTCATGCCATCAACTCTTTAGGGGTTCTTGGGGTAATTTGGTCTCTTGAAAGTGCATGTTTTTGGGTTTTTGGATCGTTTGTCTCAGCCCTATTTTTTTTTTGTTTAAAAGCCCTTGGTCAGCGTGTTGATCCTTGCTTTTCTGCCATTTTTAGCACGTCATCTGAAATGCTATAATTTTCGTTTTCCCCCGATTTAAAACCCGGGTTTTATTCTTTTGTCTTCTAAAGGGGCCTCCTCTAGAGCCATGTTGAATAATATTGGGGAAGGCCATCCTTTCCCCAATATTATTCAACAATTTTTTTTTGTTGAATATAAAAATATAATGTTTTTTTTTTATTTTTTTTTTTATTTTTTTTTTTTTTTTTTAAAATAACCTCATTGTAGTGTATAGGTGGGTGGGTCAATCCCACTGTACGTGTAGGGTGGGTGGGTAAATCCCACGTAAGTTTTTGGAACTTAATCTTAAAGACATAATTACTCCTAATATTTTGTTTTGAAATGGCAAGTAAGCTTCTGACAGCTAGGAATATTTTCATTCCCTTTAAGGAAAAATTTATTGGAAAAAATTTCCCAAGATTTGGTCAACAACAAAAAATTTTAGCTATATCAAAAAACCTAATTTGTTATGCTTTTTTGAGGGACAAAAGCTTGACACATGTATTTCGTTTTCAAAAAGATTTTGACGTCTAAAAACCCCTTATAAAAAATACTTGGGCTCTGGTATCCCCCGGTCCCTTGCTTGCCGGGTTTAGGATTTAAAATAGGCCCAAATTTTTTGGGAATTTTTCAAAACCCTTTAATGCTTTTTTGGGGGTTGCCTGTGTATCCATTTAGGACCTTTTCGTGTTCGTTGTTTGCGAATTATATTGGTTCTGATTAATTAAGTGCTCCTACCTGGTATTCGCAGTGATGAAATCATGTTAAAAAAATTTTCTTCCATTGATCATCAATAAGTGCAGAGAGATTGAGAGGTTTCCCCGAATTGGGACGAATTAATAGTGTGAATTAAATAAAACAAATGTGGGATATTTTTATACCGTATCTCGCCCACACCCAAAAGGGTTTTAAATTTAAATTTACTGGTGTTAATCCTCGTAAAAGTTGTCAGCTTAGTGTCCTTTAAACTCCACCTTGGACTTAATAGAAAATTCCCAACATTTTAATGATCTGCGAGAAATTTTTTAGGCTTATCTTTACACATGTCTCAGAACTTCCCCATAAATCTCATTTAGTGCTCGTACGTTGCAATTATTCGCTCATTTTGAGTTCCCCAATGTGGTTGGCCCCCTTATCGGGTTGAGCAAATTTAATCATTAGATCGTTTAGAATTTTACTTAGTTTGGATCGGTTTCTCCGATGATCAGTTTTAATTTTGGGCTTCCAATATAGGGGTGGAGTCAGAAATAAACCCCTTTAACCTTTTCAGTAAGCCTCTTCTCATGGCCACCATTTGAAACTGGTCGGTGTTTCCCCCCCGTTTGACAATCCCTCCTTAAACCCTACTGTGCCCCTGAAGGAACAACAGATCCGAATCATTTCCTCAAATGCAATCATGTTGAGTTTTTTTCTTGAATTCCATTCCTCTTTTTCTTTTAAACGACATGACTTATTTGAACTATCTGGTAAAACCCAATTGTCAGGCCTCATTCTTCGACCTTACAGTTTTCCATTGGCCTTTGATTAAAAAAACATCAGCAGTGGCTCCAAAAAACCAAAGTCATTCCACAAATACCCAAAAAAAAATAATTCCCAAAAATTTTCATCAACACGTACTTCCTAGAAAAAATTTTTTAGGGGGGGCTCAGGACTCTGGGGTTACTTTGGGGGCAATCCCCGGGGGGTCATGCTGCAAAAGGGGAAAAATTTTTTCAGGATAGTCCCCCAAAACTCAGAGGGTTAAAGAGTAAAATAGACTTTCTAGGTGTTTCTTGACGATGAGGGCCTGATGTCTTATGCCTGACGAGCATTCAATGAAAAATTTTTAAATTAAATCAGATTTGATCAGAAAACCCTTTATTTTGTTACTTTATTCTGTAGAACCCAAAGTTAAAAGGGGAGGTTACGATCTGGGTTTGTCCAAACCTAAAGGTTTGATTGTTTGACCCTTTAGTGAAGAAAGGGGGTGTGAGGTCGGGAGTCCTAATTGAAATCAGCAAAACAGGAGAAAATTCAGGTTTTAGCTGGTTTTCAGACCACCTACAGGTTATTGTGAATCTTTTTTTTTGAACGTTTGAGTGGGTTTTTTAAGCAAATGCATAAAAAAACACCAAAAATGTTTGTTTTAGGTGATTTCAAAATTGACCCTTTTAAAGGAAAGCTTCATTTGGGCACAAACTTGTCTCAGAAATGTCGTCATTTTTGGGTTGCATAAATAAAATTTTCTTTCCAAAGGGAAAACATTAAAATCTAAAACCCTTTAAAAGACCATATATTTATGATGTTCATCTGCTAAAAGGGGAAATTATAAAAACCATTTTATCATACCATTATGCCCCAAAAACAGAAATTATAAATTAACTATTTGGGAAACAGAGACAGGGGGTAAAATTTAAATTTGAAAGGAGTTTTAACAAATCAAAAAGTAGAAACGTTTTTAAGACTTTTTAAAGCAGGAAAAAAGGGGTGAAGTTAACAAAGGGTCAGTTGTTTATGAAAAATTTTTAAAAGAGTTTAGCATGAAAATGAAGTATCCCTTTGAAATAGCATTTCCCCAAAAAATACAAAAAAAACAGTTTGGAAAAAAAATAAAAGACTTATCACAAGGGAAATTTAAAACTAAAAGAACAATGTTTTATATTCCTGAAAAAACAAAAAAATTAAATTCTGCCATTTCTTAAAACATATTATCAAAGATTGAGTACAGTACAGGAAAAGATCAAAAGAAAGAAAAAAAATAGGGAAAAAAATAGAAAACGCTAACAAAGAAAGGAGACTGTTTGGGGGATAATTTAAAGCCATTGACGAAACCCAAGAAAGTGAATAAAAGGGGTTTCCATAAAAAACAGCGAAGGAAAAATTAATTTCAGAACCCAAGAAAAAATGTACACACTTAAGCACTTTTTGACGGAATAGGAAAAAAAAATTGACAAACCCGTTAATAAAGTTTTTGAACTATTTAACGAAAGCAAAACAGTTCCTCGTTTTTACTTTCCCCTGTCACTGAAAATGAAAAAAAAAGTATAATACAGGGATAAAAATAAAAACTCAGCAGGGTTAATGAAATATCACCAAAAACGTTAAAGGATTAGTGAATTTTTGGCAGCACCATTATATGCAGTTGGTGAACTCCTCTTTGTTGAAGGCAAATTTCCATCAGCCCTAAAAATGACAAGGAAGGCCCATTTTTAAAAAAGGAAAAAGGGAGTCTTGCGATAATTTTTTGACCAATTAGTTTGATATAACTCTGTCTAAAGTTTTTTTAAAAAGCTGTGTTTAACGAAATTTTGTTAGTTTTTTTAGAAAATAAAAGTACTATTTGAAAACCGCATGTCTTCGTCAAGAATAGATCTACAACCATGCAATGTTAGCTTAATAAACCATAGTTAAAAGATTTGAGAGGGCAGTGTGATCTGGTGTGTTTTTTTGATCTGGCAAACCTTCGACATGGTCAACATGATTTTTTCTTGAAAAAAAATGTATGGCCTGGGTTACGGGGGGTTGCACTAAAAGGTTCGCATCCCATTTGAAGAACAAGAACAGCAAGTTTGATACCTTGGGGGATGTTGCTGGATACCTGGACATAATGCTTCTTCCCAAATCACTGATCAAGGGGTGTGGGCCCCCAAAGGGGCTGTTTTTGGTCCTACTCTGTTTCTCCCTTCATAAATAACTTCCCAATGTGTCAACTCCGCCAATATTTGTCTTTTGGATGATACGTCACTCACAATTTTAGGCCCCGTATTGAAACATTGGAGAAATGGTCTTTTAGAGTCAAACAGTCTCTTTCAGTGGGGTCAAAATAAAACTCCGATAAAAATAAAAATTTTAAAATTCCCTTTCTCTAATAACATCTGCAGTAAACAGTAGGGGATATGTATTTTTCAGAAACACAATTGTGAAATCTTCCCAGGATGTGAAATTCCTTGGCCTTACTTTGATGACAAAATTTAAATACAATAAACATATTGAAGGGGGGCCAAAAAGTTCAATCGGAGTCTTTATCCTACGGACACTGAAAAAAGTAGTGAGCAACGAGGGTTTTCGTTTCGCTTACTATGGTATAAATTTTCCCCCATATTTCATATGCAGTACCGGTTTGGGGAAGTGAAAGCCAAAGGACCGTTTTTTTGTTTCGCTTACAAAAGAAGGCTATTGGGGCTCTTCTCCCTCCCCCGAAAAACCCAAACATGAGAGAAATATTTTAGAACCAGCAAAATTTTAACTTTTCCCCTTTCCCTTTATATCTTTAAAACATTAATGTTTTTTTTAACAAAGTTTCAGTGTTTAGTTTTCTTCCCGTCCCCATTTTCATTCCGCAATAACAATATTTCCATTCCTAAAAAATTAAATTTATTTTTTTTTAAAAACAAATTCCCTTTTAATGCTGAAAACTTACAAAAAGTCTCCCATTCTCAAAAATTTGAGCAGGATCACCGTTCTTTTAAGAGGGGGTTTTTAAAAAAATGCTCTTGGAGGAAGTAGTCTACAGCGTCGGGAGTTTTGGCGGGAGCGCTATAAATTTCCTTTTTGTAATGTTTTTTTGTTAATAAAATATTTTTAAATTATTGTATTGGGCTTAGCTAATGCAAATGTATTGTTTATTTGGCCAAAAAAACAATTTGAAGTTTGAATAAATATAATCAACAGAGTAAACGATATCTCATTCTTCACTTCAGTGTAGATAGGTTTTTCCATTCCCAAACCCCCGTTGACAAGAAAAATTTAAAACCCACCGCGAGCCACATTGATTCTAAGTTATGATTTAGGCCAAATTTTAAGGGGCCATAAATGTGACTACAATGTGAGAACAGGGGCTAAAAAGAGGGTACCACGATAAAAATTTACACAATTATTTTCATTTTGTTTTTTAAAATATTTTATATTAAAAAATTGTAGGAAAAAATTTAAAGTTTGTATGTAAAAAAATTAACTTTTACTATCTATTATATTATTTTAAATTTTTAGTAAAAATAATATTAATTTTTTAAAGAAAATTCAAATTAAACATGAAATTTGGGGATATTTTTAAAAAAAAAAATAAATTGATTAGGATCCCCAAAAAAAAAAAATCTGGGTTTTTTTAAAAATTGTATATTAGCAAAATGATTCAATATTTCAATAAAAAAAACATTCATTTGTATTTTTAAAAAAAAAATGTTGTAAATTCATTTGGTAAACAAGTTTATAAGGCTTTCTTTTTTCCCTTTTATTTTAAGGCGGTTCTGTTTATTTGGGTTGCTCCCTTTTCTTCACATATTTAATATTTCTTCTCTAACTCTCAAAATTTCCTACTGTTTGGAAATCAAAATTCCCCCATTTTTAAGAAAAGGGCCCGAAAGTGAAATACGGAAATTTTAGGCCCGTTCAATTTTATCAACTCTGCCAAAGTGTACGATCCCCAAATGTACAATAGATTATTTTATCATGTAAAAAGTTTTATTAGCCTCACGCTTTGGTTTCTTTCCTGGCCCTCAAAAAATCTAACTGTTAAATTTTTTGTGAATTTGTATATCTCCTTGGATAAGGGTGGTCAAGTAGATGTCATATAAAATTTTGCGAAAACGTTTGAAAAGGGATCATTTGACATTGTTTAAGTTAATTATTTTGTTTATCTTTTCATTAATAAAATTATTTTTGTCCCATTTTGTCCAGAAGAATTCAGTACGTTTTTATAAAGAGTGTTTCATTTAAAATTTTCCCTCCCCAGTCTGGAGTTCCACAGGGGTCTAATTTAGGGCCTCTTTGTTTATTATTTTCATAAATAATATCACATCATCAAAAAAAAATTGTCAATTTTTGATGTAGCGGGGTGATTAAAAAACTCAAAAATATCGAAGTGTTTATGATTGTATGCAGTTACAAGGGTGATTTAGACAACCTCTTTCAATGGGGTTCAATAATTTAAAAAATTTTAAACTGGGTAAAGGTTTTTGTTATTCGTTTTTCCAAAGATCTGACAAAAATTAGTTTACTCATATTAAATAGGGTGGCGTTCAAAATAGCATCCAATAATTCCATTAAAGATCTGGGGGATCACGTTTGATTGAAATTTACCTTTGTTAATCATGTTATATTATGGTAAAAACTTTTATTTGCCCCCATTTAATCTATGGTAAATTAGGATAAAAACAGGTTTTTTCCGTGATCTGCTAATTTCTTTAAAAAAAGCCAATTTAGTCAAATTTTTTTTTTTGCCCTTAGTACGATCTAGATTAGAATATGGTTCAGTTTCTGGATGCCATTACGCTTACCCCTCAGATATGGTTAGAATGTTCAGAAAAAATTTTTGGATTTTTTTATTTCAAGAATTTGTCCTTTACAACGTATTCCCTATTCGGAGCTACTATCGATATTTCATTTAGACTCCTGAGTGTACGGCGGAAAGTGGGTTGTTGGCTTGCCCGCAAGCTTGTGGGGGGGGTGGGGTAGATGACTCGGCTCTATTTTTCAAAACTAAATTTATGTTCCTCGGCCAAAAAAAGGAGTGTATGTTGTTCATCCCTGCTTTTTCCCTACCAACCTGTCGCTAACTCTCCACCCAAAGTTATATTAGGCTATTTCAATTGCTTTCTTAAATGTTGATTTTTTAGTTTTTGTTACATGATTTTTTAAAAGCTGTAAAAGCCATATGCATTAATTTTGTATTTGTTAAATTTTAAATTTTTTGTGAAATTTTTTTTGATCTAATTAACGGCATTGTAATTTATTAATTTCAAAATTTTTAATTATACGTTTTTATTTGAGCATGTGCAGAATAATTTTTCTTGTAATATCTTATTTAAATATTTATTAACCCACTTTTTATATGTTTAGTTTGTTGTAATTTTTAAAATAACTAATAGATTTGTTTATGGCATAATCTGTCTGTTTGCATGTTTAATATATTTATTATTTGTTGTTTGTTTTTCTGTAAGCTGTGAATAATGTATTATTTTAGTGCAACCCATGTAATTGGGTTATTAATGCCTGAATGTATGCATTTTGTTTAATAATGAATATGAATAATAAAAAATGATATGAATAATAAGGTAACAAATGTATATAATATTTTTATTTAAAAGCTCAAAATAAAGGAAAACTAAAAAAGTCGGTAGGTATTACTACGAGCTGCGTAGTAGACTGTGACGTTACATGGGTAAAACCAGGTGGTTTGTTTTATTCTATAAAATACCAGTACTAAATCAACCAAGGACGGGGAAAAGCATTCAGCTAAATAGTAAGTAAGTTATTTACCAATAATCAGCTGGAATTGTAACTATGGGAATTATAACAGTATTTTTGTTTAATGTTATAGATGAGTCAAACACTCCAGTAATTATAGTTTTTTATTTCGTAAGGCCTTTCGGTAACCGATGTAAATATGTTTGTGTATGTCTGAAGATGTAACATCGGTTACCGAAAGCCCTTACGAAATAAAAAACTATAATTACTGAAATGTTTGATTCATGTATAACATTAAGTTATAAATCCAGTAAGGAAAGAGCTTGAAGAATGAGTATTTTTGTGTTTATTTGTTTGTTGTTGCCATTTCGCCCATGTGACGTCATGGGAGATGCGCATGATACCTACCGTCTTCTTTTCTAAGTACCGTGCCAAAGACCAACTGTTGGGTGAAAATGTAATGCTCTTATTAATTGTTTGAGTTAATCAGCTGATGCATTATAAGTGTAATAGTTAAACAATTTTTCGCGCTCGGTTTTTTAGGTTTTAATTGTTTTTAAAAAGTTTATTTTTTGTTATTAATTGTAATATTAGTGATTATTGAAAAACCTATTTTGTGTTTTTGTGTTGATTTCCCCCAGTTATTGTTAAAATAACGAAGGGGTCTTTGTTTAAACATTGCTTACCTAAGCATAACCAAAAATCAATAATGGCTAAGCCAGTGTTTATTTTCCCTTCCCAATCTTCTGTCAACAAGCCTAAATCATGTGATTTAAACCCAAAACTACAGAATCAAATGAAAACATTGATCAAGTTTTTCTTAAGACCACCAAAAAGAAAAACAGTCAAAAATTTGTGTAAATCTACGCCTAAAAGGTATGTCTTAGTTTACTAATCAGCTGTGTGATCTAAACAAATTTAATCCACTATCAACCACAACTACTCTATTGCTAATAATGACGAAAATGAGATAGTTGATGTAACTGCTACAAGTGAATTTGGGCTTTAAAATTTTTTAACCTCCACTATTTTGGGCCCAAACGATTGTTAAAAAATTTCATCAGGAAATTGTCAAAGATATTAAAAGTGTAATTATTTGTGAGTTTACCATGAAGTCAAAGGCTCATCTTTGAAAATTAATCTTCTGACCATAGATGATTTTAGAAAACTGACAAAATTTTACGACGAATCAAATGTTAAATACCATACGTTTCAGACAAATAGACAGAAAATTAGAAGTCTTTAATTAAAACGTTCCCTGCTCTCTTTCCCCAGAGGAATTTCAGGATGAGTTAATCTCTCAAACTATCGGTTCTCACTGTAAATAGATTATTTACAAGGAAAAAATTCCTTTCCCTATTTGTGCGTCTCGTTGAAACAATGAATCTGGAATAAGCTATATTTGAATTAAATAGACTGTGCTACTTTTTGGGGTTCATGTTGAGCCTAAAAGGAAGCCTACAATGTGCCCAGTGTACTCGATGTCAACGTTTGGTCACACGAAAAATTTTTGCAAGCTCGATCCCAGAGTGTGAAGTGTACGGCCAACATCTCTACTCTGCTTGTCCGAAAGAAGAAGACCGACCCCCGTATGTGTAAACTGTGGGGAGAATCATTCGGCCAATTTCAAAGGCTGTAAATACTATAAAGATATACAGCAAAAGACTAAAAGCAATGTTACTGGACTCCCCCATCACTCATCTACTAGAAGCACTGATGAAAAGCGCAGTACCGAAAACACTGGATTGGAATTAAAACCCTCACAAGCCCGCCCTCAAGCAACTTCCAAGTCATACGCTCAAGCAATAAGAAGACGTCAAACAAATTTGCATCACCAAACTGATTTCAGTGTTTTTAATAACGTCACTACTGAAACTGCAGCTAACGAGGTACTTGAGAGTGGCTCTAATATAGAACAATAATATTAGATTTAGTTAAGTCAGCCATGCCTATCTTTAAAAAAGATTATATCTAATGTTATTACTTCACTGTTCAAAAATGCCCCTAGAACTTTCATCATACAAAACTTACAATCCTAAACTGGAATGCTGTGGCCTAAAGATAAAGAAGAATATTTTTTCAGAGTTCATGGTTTGGCATAACGTCGATGTCGCCTGCATCACTGAGACGCACTTTGTAATAAATGAGCCCTTTAAAATCCCTGGATACTTTATTTATAGAGAAGACAGGAATGAAACCAATGCTTTGGAGGAGGGGCAATTTTTTATAAAAAGAAACCTTAATCATCACAATATACTGTTGCCAAATTTTTTATTTCAGCTGAAGCTGTTGGGTATCAAAATTTATTTGCAAATTGACCAGTCTTGTAATGTTTTTTTCTGTGTACAAATCACCCAATCGACGTTTTCAACCAACAAGATCTTTTAATCTAAGTCATGGTGGACACTCCAACTCTTATCTTAGGAGATTTAAATTGTAAACATCAATTTTGGGGGTTGTAGGGTAACTAACCCGAATGGGGTTCGCTTGTTACGTGCTATGAATGAAAACCAATATAAATTATTTCAGCTCCGTCTGTCCCCCACTCATTACCCTTGGCAAAACAATTTCCACCCCGTTTATATTGGACATTACTCTTCATAAAAACTTTGGAGCTCCTATTCTACAACAAGTAATCAGCGAACTTGATTCTGACCATCTCCCTATTATTTTTAAGTTTTTTCATACAACCAATATTTTTCTCCGCAAATTCCCAGACTGATAAACGGTCCAGTCGATTGGGATACCTTCTGTGCAGAATTCGACAATCGCATAAAAGTTCCAACGGACTTATATTTAGTAAATGGCATTGACAGAGCAGTTCAAGACTTTACAGAGTGTTTACAAATATCAGTAAAAAATTTCAACTATCCGGACTTTTCCCCTACACGAAACACTTTTCTTCATCCTCCCATGAGAATTATGCAATTAATTAGATATAAAAATTATAGTGAGACGTCAGTGGCAGAGATACAGGTACCTCACTTAAAGATGCAGCAAAATGAACTAATTCGTAAAGTACGTAGCGAATTTGGGATAAATATAGGATTAATTCTTACAAACTTTTACGTTTCTGATATTGATCCTGGTGATTCTAATATGGTGGAAAGCAACAAGAGGCTTTTACAATCCCCGACAATTGTGCCTCCACTAAAACAAAAATAATTTTATTTTGAAAGTGATTTCCGAAAAAAAGTAATGTGTTTGCTGATTTTTTTTGAGAATGCATTCTTTCCTAAGGGTTGTCATGATTTTGAAACTAACAGAAATGTTGAGGATTTTTGTCCACAGCCCCTAGCAGTGCAGAGCAGACTGTGAAATTTACCTCACCCTCGGAATTAAAAATTATTAAAATCTCCCCACAGAAAATCTCCAGGGCATGATTGGTACCTAACATAGTTTTGAAGATTTGTTTACACCAAGCACTTTCAATACTGGCATCTATTTTAAATGCTTGTATTTCTGTTGGTTACTTTCCCAAAAACTGGAAACTTGCTCAAATATTTGTTATACAAAAGCCCAACAAACCAACATTTTCCTGGGCATTACCGTCCGATTAGTCTCCTTTCTCAATATCAAATTATTTGAAAAAATTATACGAAGAGACTGCTAAAATACTTGGATTCTTCAATTCATTCCCCCTTATCAGTTTGGATTTCGTACAAGGCCATTCTACATCTCATAAAACTTTTTACGAATCAATGGAAATCATTATGTAAAGGATTTGAGAAGAAGCTTCATTCATCGGCAGCATTTTTGGACATAACAAGTGCATTTGATAAGGTTTGGCATGGTGGCCTGTTATATAAATTGTATCAGTTTGGACTTCCTTTGTATCTGAGAGCTTTGTTGCAATCGTTTCTGTCTGATAGGACTTTTTGTGTCAAACTCAACTGCACACTTTCCTCAGTTCGTCCAATAGGCGCAGGTGTCCTCAAGGCTCAATACTGGGACCTCTTCTTTTTAATTTATACATGTCTGATATTCCTGAGCTTCCTCAGACTACTATCGCCTCTTTATGCTGATGACACGGTTCTTTTTTACCCAGTACATTGACATCAACCAGGCCGTAAATTCTTTACAATTCAGCGTTACATCTCTGACCAATTGGTTTAAAAGCTGGAGACTATCGTTAAATCCATTGAAATGTGGAAACAAAGGTTTTTCTTTGAGGAAGTTTTATTTGCCACCTGAAGTTGCTATTAAAAAATATTTTCAATTCCTTGGAACCCTGATGATCAAGGGCATAAAATACTTAGGTGTCTACCTCGATAAAAAATTAAAACTGGAATCTTCACGTAAACAACAAACTCACTCAAGCATACGCACGTCTATCCATGTTATTTCCTATAATAAACAGAAAGTCATCTTTAAAACCAGAATGTACATTTTTAATATATAAAAACAATTCTTCGGCCGTTAATTATGTATGCCTGTCCAGTTTGGGAATGTGCATTTCTTCTGGCAAACTGAAAAAGATTCAAATTTTTCCAAAACAAAGTTTAAGAATTGCAGTTGATAGTCCATTGGTACATACTTTTCATCTGCATGTAGAATTTGGACTCGATACCATTGATGCTTTTATTAAAAGAAGTTGTCGTAAGTTCATGGCAAACTTAGAAATGTTCCAGGAGCTATAGCTTTCACATTTGGGGAACCTACTTTGCACAGGCGTTTGAAAGCCAGACTTCCCAAGACATGGGTAGACTGATTTATAGCCTCTCTATGTAACACTTTTTTTGTTTTTTTTTTTTTTTTTTAACTTACTTAAATATGTTTATATATTTTTTGTTTACTGATTGTTTTTCGTGTTACAGGGTGTCTCATATATGAGCGAACCCGATAATGTTATTATTTCACCTGTTACATTTTCCCGTGTATAATATGTAAAATATTGATCCAGAAATAAAAGTGTAAAAAAAAAATTTTTGAGTTTCATTACACGGTTGTCTGCCTTTGATAATCATAGATCTGCTTTTAAATGCTGAATGTTAAAGTCCAATATCTTCCATTTACCTGTGAATTTATTGATAACGTTATATTTTAGTGTATCAAATAATTACGGCTCTTTGTTTAAAAGTTTAACTCTGTCAAATTATGCGCCTGGTCTGCCGGTTTGAACGTTAACTAATTGTTATAACACCGATAAACAATGTTCAAGTTCAACATTTCAAATCTTTGAAAACAACCTAAGGTAATGCAAAGGATTACTACAAAAGGGTTTTTTGAAATAATGTATATTAGCAAGGAATTTGCGATCCCAAGTTCTAGTTTAAGCTTACTAAATTGGCCTCTACATAACTGTTTTACGTCAGTTGATGCGTCTATCAGAAAATTCAAAGTACTTTATGTTCCACTACTTAAAAAAAAAAAATATTTCTACTATAGCTGGTACTCATAAAAATATTTACACGTTAGTTTTATAGTACTATGCCTTTTTTATATTAAAGCATCGTTGGTTATCGGACCTACAAACATCTCGGCCAGGATGATGGTGTAAGAGAGAGGGGATAACGATCTGATCCTTACCACTCTTGTATCACGGCTGCCACTGCGGGAGTAAGGATGGCTGTGCATGTACTCTTAGATCCTGAGTCTTGTTTACCTCCAGCCTCCAACAGATTCCGCGTGCACCGGGTTGAGTTGGCAGCTTCTGACGACGATCTACCGGGCACATATACGAAAAGTTTCCGTCACTTCACAAGGGATGCACTGCCACGACTGGACAACTACCGGAACATTAATTCCATTCACGCCACCCGTCGCCCGACTCTGGATGAGCTACACAATGCGACAACTATGCACAAGGTGATTACAGATATTTGAAACATTTCATATTTAAATATTTTTTTACTGTTGATATATTTTTATAAACTAGTGAAATTGTCCTCGAGTTTGTTGTTAGCGAGGGCTTCTAAGCCCTACCAGCATTGCCTGGTAAATTAGTCTTTTTTTTAATTGTAATGCATACATTTTTACGGAACACTATACAGCTTTACCTCCACTATTTTACTAGCAGGACATGGCTGTACATACATTTTTCCATTAAAAACCCGGGTAAAACAGCCTTAAAATTATTTTAAAATATATAATATATTATATATTTCTAATATTTTATAATTTATAAATATAATATGAATAAATTAAACAAATTATAATATATAAAACTTCGTTACTTATACATATATGCTATTTTTTTCGTGTAGCATCAGAATATAACGTTCAGTGAACAAAGTACAAAAAGCCAACGTCTTTATGTGTTAATTCTTTGTGGGTGCAAAATATGACCAAGAACACCCATTCACTGTTTTAATGCAATTTGATTAATTAATCAATATTCAATTTTGTAATAAAGGTTACTGTTTTGTTTTTGTAGGTCCATTTATGAGCCAATGGGCAGTTCAATGCTAATAAAATTCTTCCATGTATATTAATCAAATACACAAATACATATGTTTGTTTTTACATTTATCAAACTTCCGAGCTGGTGAGCCTTTAAGAATTTGTCTATCACGTTGAAATTAAAAAACGCACGTCAATTCCTCTTTACAGACCAATTCCTGCCCCGACCTCTCCATGTCTAATGCGCTTTAACATCGCAATTTAAATCCCATTTTTATTGGTTACAGCCAGCTGCGCTTATCTTATTAAGATAATAGCCTAATTGGGTGTGTATATTCCAATAGCGCCCCTGTCACAGGAAAGTCTTATTAGATCCAATTGAAAAAGTATTCATAAACTATCTTTTAGTTTATGCTTAGACAAAAGATGATTCGATCGTTATTCAACCATCCTCGATGTATCTCATCACTGTATTATGTTTGGATTTGATAATTATGCACTTAGTAATAATGATTGTTAGCTTACTGCGAGATTCCAAAGAATAATAGAGGCAATAAAATATAAAATAAATATACTCAATTTTGATTAAATTAGTTGCACTATGGGGCCGTCCCTAAATTACGTAACGCCTTTATAGGGGAGGGGGGGGGGTTCGGCAGCGTTATTCACTGTTACGGGATAGGGTGGGGGGTTTCTTAGCAGCGTTATGTAACTATTAATTCTCAACAACTTGTATGAATTTATTCACAAATTTTTACCGTTTTCCTAAAAAATACAAGATTTTTTAAATTTTTAAGTTGGTAATATATTTTGCCTCCATTATAAAACAATCGAAACAAAAGCAAAACAATGACTATCATAAATCATAATCTGCGTGAAATAGTATAAAATAGATGGCAAAAATTGTGACAGCGTTACGTAATTATTGAGGGGAGCTAGGCATTACCGTTACAAGCCTGTTACAAAGGGGGAGGGGGTCTGAACATTCATATTTTAGCATTACGTAATTTAAGGACGTATCATTATATTATCAGTATTTTAGCATCGGCAAAATATCTAGAGAAAACCTTAGAACTAATTTGTAGGCTTATTTTGGATCAATTTATTTCTAATAATAGCGTATTTTAATTTATTTTTGTGTGATTAGGTATTTATAAAATAAATAACAGAATAGTAAAGAATTAAGATCAAAATAAAATATATAGGGCCTAACCCGCCTACCATACTTTTCTCGACTTCTTTCTTAACAGAATTACTATTCCTTGAATGTCTACAGAGGGTACGGTATTGATAATATTAATACTGCCAAGAACTTGATACAGCATAAATGTAATTTTCATCACATGAAAATAAACTAGATTGAGAATACTGAGTCTTATGTGTAAACCAACCGTGAAATCGCTTAGATAATGGCTCAGAATCATTAATTCTTTTAAATTTTCAGGAACTGATTATTAACTTTCATGTATTTTTTATTTCTCTAAAAGGGACATATCGTTATGAATTTTGTAGAAAGAGTTCATGTTTATATTGTACTTACTTACAATCAATAAAATTCAATTAAAATTTAGTTTAGAAATACATATGAACCACCCTCACCCTCTTCTCTGATCACTGGCTTTCAACGTATTTTAGACACACACAGGCCACGAGCCCATGTGCCTACTGTTTCAATAACATGTGTATTTTGTTAAATTCTGTACCGCCTTTCAGTGAAATAAATTTTGATTTGATTTACTGTATGTGAATACCCTACTCCATTTTAGTAAGCAGCCAGACATTCATGAATATAACAAGTTGTTTCTTATGTGTAGCATATACATTTCCCAGACAGTAAGTCCTCAATTAATTGTCACCTAATTTAGGAAGTTTGTAGAACAATTATCAATTAGCTATGCAAGAAATCACAGTCTTTCACGCTGTTCTATCAATGAGAATACAATTTACTGAAGTGTAAAAATTGTTTTATTAATTTTATGAAAATTCTTTGAACTATTGATTGTTTCACTTTGTCTTTTCCTGATACTTTTGATATATTTACAGGAAAATAAATCAAGCATTGTTTTAATTGCAGATTCTAAAGCGCCCCCCCCCCATACCACTATCCGACATGTCCGCGTACTTGTCCTTCCAACTCGTTTGACTCTTGACAGGTCGGATAGTGTATGATTCAACAGACCTGGTCCGCGGACATGTCGGAAAATTTTTTTTGGAAGGTGTATGGGCTCTTCCGACCATTGGATCTTTTTTTTAACCTACTAACCCTATATATTCAGTCAATGCGTGGACTGAACTGACCACAAACGATGCCTTAAGTACATGGAAAGAAGCATGTAATACATGATGTTCCCGCTATCGGATGTACTAGTAAGTGTGATATATCTGACATGGTGGATCTGATCGGAATAGATAGGTCGGATGCAAAATTGTAAAATTATTTAGGAATTGGTACATTTATCATTTATATGCCATCATTTTCTCAACCTCTGTAAGTATTAGTCTGCAAGTTTAAATCAATTACCTATTTGCAGTTGTACATCTAAATTTGTTGAATCGTGCAAAGCAGGCAAAAGCATGAAATTGTGGATAAAAAAAACAAAAGTGCAGTTATGTCTTCTTCAAAAAAGCCTTAGACCAAAGCAACCTTTGATAAACGATCTCATACACAAAACTGTAATGGATTAATTTAGTATAGATAGTGTTTGTAAAATAAACTGCTTATTAATAAATAATAATATTAAATATAATAATATTAAATGTATTTATGGTTAACAGAAGTATCCTAGGATGAAATCAATACTTTGTATCGCTCGTTATGACGTCTTGATATGGACTGATGCAGAAGCAATAAAGGACAAATAGGCTACTTAGCAAACTGCCTATTGAAGGTGGGGGTGAGATGCACTGAGGGGTGCAACTGAAACAGAGAACTACACTTCCCCCTCTGAGTAATTCCATTTAAAAAGTGTCATGGCAACCACAATAACGGAAGGCCATGTGCTGGTGACGCAATAGCAAGCCCTGCACTTTACTTATTAATGGCAGTGACCAGTAGTTGGTTTGATAAACACCAAGAATCAAGCCTAGAACGATTAAAATAAATCATTATTTAGCATTAAAATAACAATCAATAGCCAAACTATATAAATATAATGTAAACAATAAATGGCAAACTAAACCCCTAAGTAACTGTTTACACTAGTTCTATCCTTTGTATGAAATACAACGAAACCAACAAAAATATAATTCTTTGACATTCGAAGATACTTTCATGTGACAATTTTATGATATCGAGATCACTTGGGCCTGAGTTTGGAGCACCAATTGGGCTTATTTTCTCACTTGCAAATGCAGTTGCCTGCGCTATGTACATTGTTGGATTTTGTGAATCTCTCTTGGATGTATTGAAGTTATTTGAACTACGGATAATTGATGGAGATGTTCAAGACATGCGCATCATTGGCATTGTAACAATAGTGTTCCTTCTATGCATCGTTGTCATCGGTATGGAGTGGGAGGCTAAGGTAAGCCTTATTCATTATTTCTGTTACGTTAAAGATTTACAATTTAACAGCATAGAATCTTTTTTTTATATCAAAACTGTAACCATCTACCATGGACAACAACAGACATTCAGCCAGCTGTCTACATAGTTAAAGCATTGATTATATATGTCATATATAACCAATGGTTAAAGTCAACGAACACATAAGACCAATAGAAGGGGCATTAGAGCCCTGGGTTGATGCCAGCCGAAAGCAGGATAGATTGTAAGATGGCGGCAGCCAATGAGTCACCCTATTAGTGAACGCTATCAGGTGATCCACCTGACTTCAGTCGGGACTATTCTTCAGTACGGACCATAACCATGTCATATTACTCATGAAAGCTATTTGCAAAAAATACTTTACAGTAAGGCTATTCCATTTTTCAAAATTATCAAGTGAGTCATCACACAGATAAAAAAATCAGGAACCATCTCGAAAAAACTGTAACATTTATGGGTCAGTAAGAATTAATTACCAATTAATTAATGAATTTACAAGCAACTAAACAAACATTTTTCTACTTAAAATGTTACCGATTTTAGTATTTAGTCTGCATAGTTATATCTGCTAACTGTAAATTAATTCTATAATTCTGAAAGGAGCAATTTAATAATGAACAATAGTTCATTATTAAATTGCTCCTTATACATGGTATTGCTACTTATTCCATTGTATTGTATTATATTATTAATTATTAGTGAGATGATTGTATTTTTTTTATTGCTCATTATTGTATCATTCATTATTATATTATATTATTGATTACATGTCATCAGTATGGTTATTGTACTTTTGTGGCCTAATAGTTTACTTTTTCTATATTAGTAATTTTCCTAGTTAGTTTCAATTAATTATTGTACATTACTTTATTATATTTATTTTTTGCAATTTTTAATTACAAAGGCTTCTATTTCTTATGATTTGTACAATTGAGGTTTTCTAATATACTACTGTGTTTCTTAAGGTAATATTATTATATTTTAAAACCCTGTTTAGATATTTTACAATGTAAGTTGGCTTGCTGCTTTAGACTAAATTGTATAAAGTCAGCAAACTAATTATAAGCCATCGCAGTTTAACATTTTTTCTGAAGTCAACAATTACTAATTAAACTTCTATTATACAATTAAAAAAAACTTCTAAATCTATATTTTTTCGGAAATGGTACTGAGATTAAATTTTAGTAACATTTTGTAGTATATTTTTGCAACTATCAAATTAATTTACTAATCTGGCTTTTCTCACAGGTAACATCTTTATAGTAACTAGATTATGAATACTAAATGTAATACTTTTTAAAATAATTAGTATTGTTTACAATACAATTGAGCAAGTAATAGTAATATATTAATAACATAATAACTTAACAGTTCGATTCGGTCTGATGAGAGCAGTAAGCAGGCCATATCAGGCAGTGCCACTCGACTTGGCGTGTTCATACATGGTCGAGTCAAATGCGTAACTCCAACAAAGAATAATAAAAAGTGTAGACCAGAAATCTGATTTTGTAGATATAACTATGTATCTCCATCTTTCCAGCTTACATTACTTCTCTGACAAAAAAATTAAAAATTTGGCAGCCGACTACCTTTTTCATGTCATGATCTAAAATCCATAGAAAAAAATCAACTTTAATAATTTATTTAGTATGTAATAAAATTAAATTAAATATCGTAAACTACACTATCATGATCACAAACTAATTGTTTTAACACATGCAACATTTAGTAATTTTATTTAATTTCTAAGTATTTTAAATCACAGATTATTTCAAAGTAAACCTGAGCAAGTCTAAAGTAATGATTTTTAGAAAGGGAGGGAAATTATGTAGAAATTACAGATTTTGATATGGGGGAGAGCAGATTGAAATTATTAATGAGTATAAATGTCTTGGAATTTATTTTACAAAGTCATTATCGTTTAAGCAACACTTCCAAGCTAAAGGGGCAGTCTCTAAGCAAGCAATCAATAGGACGTGGTCTAGTTTTGTTATTAACAATAAAGTACCGTTGAACATTAAGGTAATGTGTTTTAACTCAATTGTGAGGTCAATTATGTGTTATGGGGCTCAAGTCTGGGGGTTTATGGAAAGTTGCGATCTTGAAGCTGCTCAAAAATACTTCATTAAAAAATTGTTCAAGTTACCTCACAACATGCCAAACTATGTCCTTTACTTAGAAACCTTTTTTGAAAAGATTTTTTTACACACTTCAGTTAAATATTAGCTGTTTGTTAAAGGTTATTCCATTGCCATTAGAACGACTCCCTAAGGGAATGTATTAGCAAACGCTCCTTTACTATCAAAGAATGGCAGAATTTAGGCCGTCATTGTGGAATTGTAGTAAACTTTGAATCTATAGACCTAGGTAATCAGTTAATGGAAGTGGTGTGTGCAATACAAACTATGTGACGGACTGAGCTCGAGGGATGGGCAAGGACATCTCTTTATCACAGGCATTATCTCACTCTTGACCTTGACCTCAGGGATAGGAGTGTATTTGCAAACAGTTTGGACATAGCCACTATATCTTGGGCCATCAAAGCTCTCTGAGTTAATTCACCTTGGGTAGACAACATAAACTACAAGTGTTCTCTTTGTAATTGTAAAAAAGATGAGACAGTTTTCCATTTTTTGGCCAGTTGTCCAATTTTAGCGGGCATAAGGAAATGTGTTTTTAACGAAAATATTTTAGATTGGGATGCTTTCAAAAGCTTTTTAAACGGAAGGGATTGGTGGGCCGTCAAAACCTATATGCAATGTGTTTGGAAAAAACGTTGGGAACTTATTCAGGACTTTAGTTTTTGAAAGAAAAAGTGTAATTAAAACTAGCTTGTTACTTTGTGAATTTATAAAGTAAATTATACTTAAGTTAATTGTAACTGTGCAGACAGATTTTTTGTGCATCTACAAAATGGGAAAACATTAAAATTACAATTGTATTTTTAATGTAGCATTTATAGTTTGATAGTTTTATTTATTATTGTATTTATATTTGTAGAGTATTGTTAATTAATTTGTCTTTTTTGTAAATTTGTATAGTAGTATTAAAAAGTATAATGATTTATTTCAATTAGCAATGATGATTTCTGTTTCTTTTGTACTTGTCTGATTGCAGGGACTAGTCAACAAGTGAGTGGAATTATGTCACCCCGACAGACGACCCTTTAGGTCATTGCTGTGTTAGTGTAGTTTTCTGTGCCAGATCTTTTGCAACAAACCTGTTTTTGTAAATAATGGCTTTTTTGATAAATAAACACCCCCCTTTGTGGAACTCATTATCGCAGCGGTCCATTACACAAAGACGGCTCATGCAACAGAGCCCCATTGATGAACAGGTCCCAATAGCCGACGTGTTTGCAACTTACGGTCAGCCAGCCCTAACCCAGACCCACGCCCTCAGCAACAGATCCAGTTTGTGCGGTCTTCGGTCAAGTTTCGCCGTCTGAGCTGAAGCATCTTTTGGACACCATCTGGCCACCTGCCAAGGATACCCTTAAGCCAAATACCCAAGACTAAATATGTATATAGTGTTCACAGTTCATCCCCTAAACCACAAGTACCTATTACTAAAATCTGATGGTATAAAAAAATAAATCGGCAGCAAACAAATCCATAAGATCACCCGTTGCCCCACCTAAAATACAAACTATATACCTCAACCCCGCCGAAAATTTAAAAAATTCACTCACAAAAAACACAACGTCTTGTTGGGCCCTCTCTTCCCAACCCATAATGACACAAGCCCCCTACCAGGTCGACCATAATGCAAACTCGCTCACACCACCCACACATAAATCAACCCACCCAAGACAGCACTTCTCCCACCCACCATTAACCCACACTAAAAAACTATCACTCCCGTTACTCATCCCTCCGGTTTCCTACTTAGCTCCCAACACTGGTCACCTCCCACACCGCCATAAACCCGGTTATAGAGCTGGAGCCAAAAAAAAACTACAGTGGTATAGGCCGCACCCGCCCCCCCCCAACCCGTCCCATCTCAGCGTTTGGGCTCCCCCCCCCCCCATAATACCTCCTCCCATTTGCAATAAAACTTCCCACCATCCTTTCACCCCACGTCTACCACCGTACTCACCCAACCAAAAATATCTCACAATCCCACCCTTATCCATCACCTCACACAACTACCCAACCCCCAACCTACCCCTCACTACATGTGTGGCTTCTAAACGCAATACACAAACCATCCACAGATATCACGCACAAACTCCGCCCTAAACCCCATCACTACACAAAATCCGCCCGTGTGATATTGTGGTTCTGGCTCCGGGCCCAACAACCAACATTAAACTAACACCATGACCCCCCTTCCCCCCATGAAAACCCTTACACCCACCACAACCCCCCCCACCATCATGTAACCCTTCCCCCACGCCTGTACCATCCTCACCCCACAACCCAAAAAACCCATGAACCCAGACCTCCCCTAGCCCCCTAAAACCATCCACCCCAACCACCTAATCCCACTTACCAACCCTATAACCAAAATACCACAAAAACCCTTAACCATCCCACCCCCAACCCCAACACTACCCACCCCACCCCCCTTTGACGCCATACACCCGGAACCCCCCGTACTACTCAAACAACCACCCCCAACCCTCCCACATACTCCCCCCCCCCCTACCCAGAACAAACTCTCAAAGAAACCAAACATCCACAAATCCCAAACTCTCCACCCCCCGACAAAACATACAACCTCACCCTTTAAACCGCCAGATATAAACTCTTAATAACACCCCACATCAACAAATGTCCATAGCGTCCAACAATACCCCAAGTCAACCTCCAAAACCATAAGCCCTCCCCTCATTACCCTAGTGATCCACAAACTAACTCAACACCCTCGAAACCAATGCATGATCCCTATCTAGTCATCAAACCAAGATCAAGCATAACACGATGTTACACAAGTAGAACCCCAGAGACCCTGCAACCAATAACACTCATCCATCAGTGATAGCACATCCAAGTTGTCGCTCCAGCCACCTGAAGCCACAACACCTAGACCGAATCAGGATGACAAACAGAATGTAAAAAAAGAGAGAACCTAGTAAACCGTATACCCCTAGTGATCATTATAATACATAGTAGGCAACAGAGATATAATCCTACCTAAAAGGGACAATGATGACTGAAGATATTTCCTCCAGGCAAACATAAATATCCACATTTTCAATTGCCGAAAGTTCGATGATCGTAACATTAGTGCAATGGGAGTGTTGCTCCATATCTAACAATTGTTGTTTCAGTGAAGAAACTTCACTTGCCAACTTGATATTATCCTGTCACAATTCTTGTCATATCCTTTTTTGTAATTCTTGCTGTCCCACCTGAAGATCACTTACTATAAGACTGATTGAAGCAAACTGATTTGGCATGGTTGAGACCTGGTTTTTGACATATTTCAAATAATAGTCAATGTTCAAATTTATGTTCATTTTCTTTTTTACAAGTGCTTCCAAAAACCAAACCCTTTCTTCAGGAGTGTTTTCAAGAAGATTACAATATGGAGGACACCTTGTCTTTACATCCTTCACAAACATGGCTCATTTTCAGCCTTCTTACAATTTTGGCTCATACCAGATTGTGGGCATGTATGTACAAAATTTTACATGAAGAAAAATTTGCTATAGGATCACCTCTGATGAAAATGTGATTGCACTTAACACAGACTCACTTCATTTGAGACAATAATTTATGCTATTTTATTCGCTAATTAAAAATAAAAATATTGAATATAATGTGAATACCATAATTCATATTAGGTATAGACCGCACGGCGAAGGTCCGGCCTCGAGCCCGCCAAGCGGTGATGGGGAAGAGACGGGTGGAGGGCCCAAAATGCCTGCAGTCCTGGAAACATTCGCTACTGTCAGACTTTCCCACGCTAGTAGTCTTTTCCATGCTTGCTTCTAAAATAAGTTACGTTAATTGTTATCTACGGATGCACATTCAGTACGTTTCCAGACTGCTTGCGGTATATTTGCTTGTGGTTTAGCGTGTTAGGAATGTTTACTCAAGTGTACGATAAACCAATTATTTAGTTATATGTTTGTTTTATCTAACTACTGTAGTGTAATAAGTCAGTTTGTGTTTTTCTTTTGTGCCCCTTAGTGTGTTAAGAGTCTGCAGAGCCATACTGGTTTAATTCTCATAAAAACAAACGTTATTTTGAATCCATATTTTTATCATTATTTATTTACCAAACGTTGTGTATGAGGTGTCATTTAAAATGCTATCATATTGCGCATTGGGTTTGCTTTTAATATTATGAATACATACGCCTAGTTTTGAAAAATAGGTGAAAATAAAAACTTCAAACTAAATAATTTTATATTAATATATTAAACTAATTATGAATCCACAAAGCAGTTCAACGAATAATTTCACTCTTGATCAAATGCAATTTGTTTGGAAAAGACCGTTTAAAAATAACTGTTAAATTTTGACACACGTGATCATTTGTCCGGTTCGAAAAAAAAACATCGTTCTAATGAGATTTAAACCAACATGGCCGACAACCTCTGCAGACTCTTAAGGTTGTAAAATTAGTGAATGTAAATCCTAAATATTTTATTCCTTTATTGGTTCCTACCTCAACTATGGCTCGCTTTATTCCTAAAGTAGCCCAAGGAAAAAACTACTAGAAGTCAGGCTAGGAAATTATTTGGAGAGAAAGTGAGTTCATGGCGAATGGGCCAAATTAAGAGATGAACAACGAATCCCCGAAAAAAAAAATCGTTAGAACGAACTGCAGTTGCATGTAGCATTTCAAAAACTCTTATAAAGGAAATTCGGCGTGAAAAGTGTTTATTGGACACTTCAGCGGAAGGAGAGTGTTCGTTCACAACTCCCAAAAAATACAAGAGAAAAACAACAGCGACAGAACTAGACGTCGACAAATGTGTCGTTAGGAAAACCGTCCATGAGTTTTATAAAACTGACGAGTCACTCTCAATTCGTCATTTTTATTTTAAACCAATTTAAATAAAAATTATATCAATTTTAACGATACGGGAAATCACAGAAATATATTTCTTAGCAACAGTAAGAAGTATATATTTCTTAGTTACTTAATTTCAATTAAAGTTATTAACCGATTTATGATTTTATAATATATTTAATTTTTGTTATTGATATACGTTTTAATTTGTTAACTTTCAAACTCTTAACCTATTTGATGTTTTTATTTTAAATACTGGTCTAATTATAAGAGATACCAAAATACAAATACTCCGTAAACAATCAGCCTTTACGATCTGTCTGTGACCGCCTCGCTCAGAGCCGATGTTTTTATATGACTAGTAGGCCAGCCAGGAGGCCGGACCTTCAGCGCGCGTACTATACCACACGTGAAATTTTAGGCAACTGGGCAGAAATAACCTTCAATAAATTTTCTATTGATAAAAGCTTCTTATCCATGAACTCTTCGATAACAACTGATATGTAGATTGGAGATATAATGATATTAAATTTGTAAACTTGTAACATACTAGGGCGCAGCAAGCATTTATATTGACTTTTGAACGCTCAGGAGTGTTCTATGAGAATAAGAATATCTTTATTGTCATTGACACCAATACAGATGTGTAACAACAGTCATATACAACTACCTTCAACTAAACTAGTAGCATTTGTCAATAAGCTTACATGCTAAGTTTTATTAAATGCATTAAAACAATATCACATGAATAAAGAATTAAGTTCTAATTTTTTTTTTAGTACAGTAAAAACATTTGTCAATAACAGAATCTTTTATTACATTTTTAAATTGCTTTCATTTATTTATAGTTAAATTAAATCAATTTTAAATACTGTTCCTTTACAGACTCAGATGGGGCTTCTTGTTGTGCTGTTGCTGGCTATTGTTGATTTCTTTTTGGGTGCTCTTCTAGGACCACAAAGTGATGATTCCAGAGCTAAAGGATTTCTCGGGCTTAGTCGTAAGTTAAATTAATTTTTATTTAAATCTATTTTACTTCATCTTTTGTTTGAAAATCAAATAAATCACCTCTTCACTGGAAAAAAATTAATATGCTATTTTGTTAGTAAAATGTTATGATAAAAACTATATTAATTTTTTCACCAATTTGGAACTTTATATTCAATTAATATTGTGTTTAGAAAGAAACTTTTGAATTTTTGGGATGACTCATTTAGTCATATTGAATGTATCCAAATTACTAGATTTTTTTCACATTTTATCATTTATAAGTAATTTAAATTTCCTTAGTTTGTCATTCATTTCTCAATTAAAGCATAAAGTCCTGTTACAGGCAGAAGGTGTTACTTGGAGAGATACTGATGTATTTTTATGTAAACTGAGATTTTAAAAAAAGTACCCTTTTAAGAAAAATTATCTTTCAACAAATTTGTCTATATTACATTTTGAGAATTGCTGACAGTAAATAAGCTAACAAATCAATGAAATAAAGCACAGAGGAGTAATATGATATTTTTATATCGGAAAATGAATATGTTTTAATTTTGGTATTTTGATTTCATCAACGGAAAGCAGACAATTATATGTATTCATTTCCAACAGCCATTTTAATTATAGTTTATTAGTTGAACAACACAATTAACTGTTGTTTATACTATTGTTTATTTATTGAATGTCATAACTTGACTTCAGAGCACTCTTACAGCAAATGCTCGAATTACGAGTTTTGGAATGCAACAACCAATGGTGTGATGATGTGAGCCAGCCGCAACGATAGCAACTGCCTTTACGTCTTATATTGTTACCACATTTCATTTCCTTATAGTACACCAACCCACCCATACACGTACAATGGTGTTGACCCACCCGCCCACCCATACACGTACAATGGTGTTGACCCACCCGCCCACCCATACACGTACTATGGTGTTGACCCACCCGCCCACCCATACACGTACTTGTTTGATATTGTGAATTTGATTGTGAGTAATATTATGAACGTGGACTTTCTTATGTTTATATTGTCTTTTATATTTTTGTCTCCTATTTGTTATATATTGTTCATATCCCATTATTTGTGTATTGTTATATATCATTATTGAAGAATAATACTGGTTAAATTACCTTTTTTCCTGTCAACAGTTCTTCAAACGTTGACAGGAAAAAAGGTAATTTAACCAGTATTATTCTATAATATAACAGTTCTGGAGGCTAATAAAACAAAATGAATAAAAAATATCATTATTGTTTGAACTAATTAAAAATGCCTCTTCAGAATCAAAATCTCTTTGTTTACTAAATCATAAAAATTTAATGGCGTAATATGTACAATACTTTGATAACTTTAAGTTTCTTGCTTTACAAATCAGAAAATTTGTTCTTTGTTTATATTGGTCGCTCCATCAACCATGTTGGAGTTGTTTGTGAAAATCTTAGACGTTTTAAGTTTTATGACAGAGAGTTGTAGATTTTTATCCCTGCATAGGATGGCTTTCTGGTGTATTTGGTGGTGTGATGTGGGGGAAGGTGATACTCAAATGCTCTTCTTGTGTTGTAGGAATGTATGCATTACCCCTAATTAGTCCCCATGTACAACCACTGCATGTATGTAAAGGGCTGTGACCATCAAGATCTTAAGTGTTTTATAAGCTTCTCTGCATCTACCTGTTGGGACCAAGTTAGCCAGTGCTCTTATCACTTTTTCTGAGGACAAGAATTCTGTTGAGGTTATGCTCGGATGTCTCTCCCCACAGAATTATCACATATCTAATTTGAGATTCTATCAGAGCATGTTAGGCTGTTTTAACTGCTGCAAAACCCTTGACCCACTTCATCCTTCGAAGTACATAGATTCCTGAGCTAAGTTTTTTACTCAGAAAATCTACATGATCAGTCCATGAAAGATCTATATCTATAATTAATCCTAGCAGTTTTGCTTGTTGGTCAGTAGCGATGTTAGCGATGTTGGGTATTTCATCTTACCTATGACTAAAATTTATTTGAATTGTCTTTTTAGGATTGATAGCTAGGTCTTTATGGAGGCAATATTGAAGTGCTTTGTCAGTAATTGAGGTAATGTCTGTGACCAGGTTTTGTGCGTTGTAATTTTTTAAAACTAATGTGGTGTCATCTGCATTTATTGTTACCTCTATTTTGTCATTTTCAATAAAAGTGGGAATGTTATTTGTTAAAAGTACAAACATGAAAATTCCAAGTACAGAGCCCTGGGGTACACACCTATTTTTACAGATAAAGGCTTGGATCTAAAGGTGCATTTTCTACCATTGTATGTTTTGTGGATTTCAGGTAACCCAGTTGGCTACCCAGTCTCTTGTCTTCCCTTGAAATCCTAAAGCTGTCAGTTTTTGCAGTGTTAGATTGTGGCCCAAGCAGTTGAATGCCTTGCTATAATCTAATTAAACAGTTGAAATATGGTTATTTTCTTCCAGTTACTATATAATAGACTCTACTATATTTGTTATGGCACTTATGATCAATCTTACTTTAAGGACGTTCTTGTAAGATTAATTTTTTATATTATTTTAGGGAATGTCAAAACCGGTGATATAGGTCTATAATTTTTTTTCTGTAGTTGATCATTGTTTAAACTCCAGATAAATTTGTTAAATTTTAAGAGCAGAGGGGAATTGGCCCAAACTGAATGATTTGTTTGTAATGTCAACCCACTACTGAAATGTGTTAAGAGTGAGTACCCTTCCATATTTGTTAGTGTAAACTTGTTAGAGTTGAGACCATGTTCTGTTAAAATAAATATTGTAGGTTCTCTGGAGCTCTTTCATGGTTTACTCTACAACAAATACAAACATGACACCATCCAGTGAAAGGCAGACTAACTTTTCTCCAAGACTTTTTAACAACATCGACAGGGTTACACCTTCAATGACTGGACTCTCCTTTGTTGTATTTTCAACACCACAATTAGAAATTGAGAATGTAAAGCATAAGAAATTAATAATAAGTAACTTAGAGAAAAATATATGTAATATGTCACTAACAAAAAACTAATTTTAGGTAACAATTCTAGGGAAACAGTAAATTCCAGTATACAAAAAATATTACCTTTAATATTTTCCATCAAAATATAGAGCATTTAGAATCTAGAATTGACCCGTTACTCATAACTCTGGAAGAACTAAAGCCAAACATATTGAAACAACAGAACATAAATGTATAAAAAATAATATCACAAATATACAGTTGAATAATTATAACTTAATATCATACTTTGCAAGAGAAAATATACCAGGGGGTGGGGTTTGCGTAATTTAGTAAAGAGGGTATAAAGAGCAAAGAAATATCTCATGAAGATATAAATAGCTTATATAAAATAGGAAAAAATTTTTGAGTTTTGTGCAACAAGTCTTAATCAATAAATATAAAGTATTAGTTTGTGGATTTTATAGATCACCTAAGAAACAGTACCATAAAGTATTTTTTTTTTTTTTAATTTGATAGATTGCTGTGTATAGTACAAAAACTATAAAATTGAAATAGTAGGGGATTTTAATGTGAATACATTAGATAAAAATCTACACACTAAGCAATTTATAAATGTAATTACAAGTCATGGTATGAGGTGCTTAATAGATACACCTACCAGAGTTGCACAGAAATCTGCAACTCTGTTAGATAACTTTGTTACTGACTTACCAAGTGAAATATGTAAGGCACATACAATGGTCACAGTGCTCTCTGACCATGATGGTATATTTTTAAAACTAAATTTAGATAATGTAAGATTAAAAGATAAAAATGTATTTAAAACTCAAAGAAATATTAGCAAAGAAAATGTAAATAATTTTAAAAAATGTCTTGTAGAGGAAACCTGGACTGGTATGTATTATGCATCTTGTAATGAAAAATTTAACACTTTTTATAAGATATTTTGTAACTATTTTAAGCAGTGTTTTCCAGTGGTAAGAGCTAAAGTTAAAATAGGTAATAAAATGAGTTGGATGAATGATGAATTAAAGATAAAAAGACAGAAGTTAACTTATTTATGTAGAGAAATAAGACAGAAAAAAGACAGTGTTATAATAAATGTCTTAAAAAATGAAAAAAGGAATATAGGAAAAACATACATTTGGCAACAAAATGTTTTATTCAAATCTAATACAAAGGTCAAACAATAAATGTAAAAGGACTTGGAAATGTATTAACAATGACCTAGGCAAAGTTAAAACCAAGTCAAAGCAAAGTAATTAAACTTAAAGAGAAAGGAATAATTAAATCAAAGCCTGAGATAGTTAGTAATATATTTAATAATTTTTTTATAAATTTGGTGGATACAAACTCCAGTGGTGCACAGGCAACAGAAGACTTAGACAACGGTATGACGGTTAATCAGAGTCTGCCAAAATTCCGATGTGAGCCAGTAGCCTAAGTGAAAAAGAACTATTTAAAATAATTAGAAATTTAAAAAATAAAAATACCAGTGGATATGATGAAATACCAGTGTCACTTTTAAAATCAGTTGCTGAAATTATAATCAAACCATTAATCCATGTTATAAATGCGTCATTTATTCTAGGTGAATTTCCAGAAAATTAAAGATCTCAAGAGTAATACCAGTGCATAATCAATCAATCAATCAATCAATCAACTTTATTTGTAATTTCGTAGAGAAATACAATGGCGTATAAGAAAGGAGATACCACAGATAAAACTAATTATAGACCAATATCTATTCAGTCATTTTTCTCAAAAGTATTTGAAAAATGTATGTATGTAATCGACAATTCCCACATGAAACAATTAGTTTGTAACAATGACTACATTCGCTCATCTACACTCATCACACTCATTCGAAATCCATATTCGCCCATATCTTGATGATCGGCGTCTTATGAATAAATAAATTAATAAAATAAAAATAAATAAATAAATATGTTCAATAGATTGTCAAGCTATCTTGAAAAAAATATCATATTTGAAGATGAGCAACATGGATTTAGACAGGGAAGATCTGTTGTCACTGCAATTGCATGCTTTCTTGAAAGTGTAATAATTACACTTTTTGCATTATTACAATTATTTCAGACTTAGATCATGGGAAAAAAGTTCTAGCTGACTTAATAGACCTGACTAAAGCCTTTGATAGAGTTTGTCATACAAAGCTCACTGAAGCATTAAAAAATTGTGGTATTCAGGAAACTGCTTTGAAATGGTTAATTTCGTTCTATGAGAATAAATGGCAGTATGTAGAAATAACGAGTCAAAGAAAGAACACTATATATAAAGTAACTTCTCAACTAGGAAAAATTAAGCATTCAGTTTCTCAAGGCTCTGTATTGGGTCCGTTATTATTCATATGTTATTTCAGAGGATTAGCTTCAAAATTACAAAAAATAGATAACAGCAGCCAGTTATGCTTGTATGCAGAAGATATGAATCTTAAAGTCTCAAGTAATGATTGGTTATATCTAAAACAATTATCAGAACAACTCTTAAAATCTACAGACATGTATTTAAATGAAAACATCTTCTTCTTAATGCTAGAAAAACCAATTACATTATATTTGACTTAAAAAATCAATATAACGAGCAGCTGGAGAATATAAATTTTAATTTAAAAATAGAAAATCAATACCTGGAAAGGACAAGGAGTGTGAAGTTTTTAGGACTTACAATAGATGACCAATTATCTTGGGCACAACATGTAGATACAATATGCAAAAAGATAAATGCAGGATTATTTGCATTAAGGAAAATGTCTTTTTATTGTGATAGAAATACATTGATAACGCTATACTATGCCCACATTCATTCACATATTGATTTTGGATTACAGATTTATGGAGGGACAACCCACACAAACTTAGAACGAATATTAATAGCACAAAAAAAGGCTATAAGAATAATCCTAAATCTTAAATATCAAGAATCTTGTAAAGATAAATTCAAGGAATTAAAGATACCAACAGTTTTTAGTTTATATGTGCTTCAGGTAATTAAATATGCTAAATTAAATGAAGACAAATTTGAGAAACATAATAAAGTCCACAATCATGATACAAGAAACAAAGACAAATTTATAATACAAAGACATAGAACAGAACTTTTCTCCAAAACGACTGGGCACATTGGAATGTTTGGACTTTTAATATAATCTACCAAGACATATTAAAAAAGAAAAGGATCTAAATATATTTAATAAAAAGTTAAAATCATTAATAATTGACTGGTCATTGTACTCGGTTCAGGAGTTCTTCACCAGAACAGATGCTTATAAGTTAAACTGCTAATCTGTTGTCTGTGTATATAGAGGGTGAAATAGAAACGCATATAATACGTTTTAGAATAGTTTAGGCTAAGAACAGTGATAAATTCTTGTTAGCTGTATTGACGTTATTCATGTACTATATGCAATTTATGTATGAAGAATTATTGACTATTGACTCTTTCATCCTTTTTCTCATTCCTCGTACATTTTGATGGTAAATTGATATTCTTCCTGTTTTTCCTTGGTTTTTGGAGGTATTTCTAAAAAATTTTCTATTCCAATAGTTTTCATTACGCCCAACGTGTTGTGAGTCATTGTCTCTTTCTGCCAAATACTTTGGATTTGAGCTGCTGATGTCTTGTGGTGTTACTGAAGTACTTCCAGGGTCTTAAGGTATTGCCTTAAGAAGGTGAAAATAAGGCTGAAGGATTTTGTTTTTGGAGTATGTTTTTGTAATAGTTTATGTTGTTTATTTATTTATTTAATTTTATTTACTTGCTTCATTACAGGTTGAACCCAATTACAATGAAAGCAGTACTACTAAATAAAGTGTCCATTGTGGGTCTTCATGAAAAATACAAAAACCATAAACTATAAATCAAATTAACACTATGAAATAAATAAAGTAACAGCAAACACAACAATCAAATAAGTTAATTGAGGATTCAACAATCAAATAAGTTAATTATGTAAAAGTCTTGTATACTTTCTTCTTCACCTTGTATCTTGGCTGTCATTGGCAGAAGTTTCTTCTTGGAAATAAGGTTTTCTGTTGGAATTTGTTTCATTATACTAGTTTCTTGTTCACTCAACTTGTTTTGTAGTGGTTTTGAATAGCTGAGAGTGTTTATTGATTTACTTTTAGTCATTTGTAAGGAAATGTTATACATTGGTAGATTCCTCTTATAAAACTCCCTAAGTGTTTCTTCTGGGATTCATAACTTTACAGAAGATGGTGGTAGTTTTTTTGTGAGTGTGAGAGAGTAGTTTCGGATAGTTTTCTCGTGAGGAACGGATAGTTTTCTCGTGAGGAAATATTATCTGTAGTTCGCTGGCCAGCGAACCGTGGGTTATGTGATATTTGTGTTGTAAATTTGCTAATATAATTGAAGATTGTGAAACAACAGGGGATATTATACGGATTTTTCAAGCCTTGTAGTAGAGCTATTTGAAAGAATAAATTTTTGGTGGGATTTCTCTTCAATCGTACTTCTACCTCAACAAGTAATTATTGACTGTCTTACATCAAACGTAGTACTCTTGGCAATACTGAATGTCAGAGCTTCACTCAAATGCCACTAAGCGTTCTCATGTCAAGTTGGGATATTCAGTATATAAAGTGTAACAAACTGTATTTCCACAGATTTAGTAAATAATATTTACACTCTGATTGTAATAGTAATCTATCAACAACTTTAATTTAGTGTTTCTTTTCAGCTCAAGTCATAATGGATAACTTACTTTCTGATTACCAACTGCAAAAGAATGTTAATCACAACTTTTTCTCCGTATTTGCAATATTTTTTCCAGCAGCATCTGGGTTTTTAGCCGGGGCTAATATATCTGGTGATTTGTTGGTAAGTCAATCAGCCACATACAAAAGTAAAATTAACTCTAAGAATTGGAGAAATCATTTACTTAACTTCTCTTACAATATAAAATTAATTAATATGAATAAATCAGGCCAACACTTAGTGGTGTAGTTTTGTAACCCATCTGCTTGTAGTTTAAGTGTTTAGTTCTTTAAGTCTCGATTGTCCATGCTTGGTGGTGGGATTTTGATGTTGTTTAAGGAAGAGAAATGGGTATCAAGCTTGTCAATTAGCCACAAATCAGACCTATACTCTGTGGAATGGTTTTACAAAAAGCTGTATCACTTAAGTGGTAAAGTACCTTACCCTATAAATAAAACTATTTTTGTTCTCTTTGTATACTACTTAACTAACCCATATCAACGTGGAAAACCCTTAAAAAATCAGATGTTTATATATTACAATAGACTTATCAGAAAATCATGTCTTTTTATACACTATTACAGGTACACACAATTATGAAAAAAACTTACAATACAATAAAAATATATCACGTTATCAATCAACAATTAATTACAGACAAAAATATCAAATAGTAAAAAATGCAACTTATCCAACAGCGAATGATTTTCCAACTCCAGTAGGTACGGGGGACCAGGTACTACGAACCACTACGTTCACAGTCAGAACTCACCACGAACATCAATCACCAACTGATGGAGTTAGCAAATCATACGCTGTTGGGTAAGTTGAATTCTTTTACTATTTGATAATCATTTCTGTGTATTATTCATTGATAACCTGTTATTTTGTTCACTGAATTGTAACCTTTTTCATTATTTTGTGTACCCCTAATAGTGTGTAAGAAGACATGATTTTCTGATAAGTCTATTATTTTTAGGATATAATAAATATAAACATCTTATTTTTTAGGATCTAACTCAGGCTCAAAATGCTGACGACTTAGACCGCTCGGCCACTCTGGCTATTGGGGCTACTAATGAATAAATGGCTCTCTCTAATGAATATGACCTTAGTTAGTTACAATTACCTACAATCTATTATCCACACTCATTTGCCCATCATATTCACCTAAATATTGATGATCTTAGTTATAAATAAGTAAAATGGAGTGCTATAAAAAAATTATGATATCAATGTTTATAAATCAATTCTAACTCAACTTGCAGATAATTCTAATTGCATTCTTTTGCAGAAATAAAATGCCATTTTGGGTTTGTAGTGGGTGTGTGGTGTTCTACCATATGCAATTTGAAATGTCAAAGTTAAAATCTCCTTTTCATGTAGATGTACAAATACTTTTCATGTATTTATACGGTGAACAGTGTTAAATCTTAAATAAAACTTACTAACTAGGATGACAGTTCTTATGTCAGGGTTTGACTGATTCCCCCAGTTTGTTTAATATGCATTTTAGAAACATTCTGCAATTGTATGTCTGCTTTTTATTGTAGCAATTGTAGGATTCAAGTATATGATGGTTGTTTAGTCAAGTGTATTGAGTCATATCACATAGCAAAGAGGATTTGGAAATGTTTTTTCTAAACCATTGAGCATTGTTTAGCATATGATAAAAACTACAGCAACAAATAAGCAATACGTTGTTTATTGATATGAAAAGGAATAACAACTTATTGATTAATACGTAAGGTAGTGTTTTGATTAAATAATTTCCCTTTATACCTAGATGCATCATAACTTTTAGTTAAATCTATATTTATAAAAGAGGATGTTTGTATGTTTGAAGTTTATGCGCTGCCAAACCATCCAACCGATCGCCATGAAACTTAAGGATGTTGTCCTGTATACTCCCGAGATGGTTTTTGTGAAGTTTGATGCAGATCCGTCCACAGGGTCCCGCCCCACGGGCTCCTAAAGATCCCATGTTATTCAAATGGAGAATCTGAATCGTTTACAAAAAACATATGACTGTGTGGTTTAATGTAGTTTCACATGCCATAAGCAGATTGAAGTTCTCACAACAACAGTACTGTATATGTTTTGATTTATTGTAGTTCTACATTTCACCTTGAGAGTGTAGCACACACTACTTTTACTTGATCAGGTGATCTGTATTTGGTGTTAACCTTTTTTCCTCGGTAATTAAAACATGTGGTGAAACGTGAAAATAAAAAATAAATAATTATATTTGTTTTGCAGTTTACTTTTTATGACATGCCTCCTAAAAAATACAATATTGGTAGAAGAAGCAAAAATGCTTGAATTCTTTCAGCTATTAGGTTCTAAATCAAACTCAATATTATGACCGGCGAAGCGGGCGGGTACAGCTAGTATATATATAAACTAAAAGTTTGAACAACAATTAGTCAACTCGTCAACAACTAGACTAGTCAACAGCCCTTGCTTCACTACGGCATTTTTGTCCAGGGAAGAGAAATGGGTATCGAACTGAAGTAGTACAGTACCTCTCTACGTTTTCTAATACTTTCCTCCGTGGTTCTCTTTAAAACATCACATCAATCAAAAGCTCAGCCTGCTGCCGTTCTCCTAGGTAACAAATTTTTATAGTTTAGAAAACCTTATATCTATTTTAGGGGAATGCAAAGTAGTGGAATCATGTAAATGTTAGTAGAAATAAACGTTAGAAATTGATTATATATAGCTTTCATAATCAAAACCAAATTAGCCATGATTTTGTGTCATGTGTATGTTTTTTGTATCATATGTTTGAAATAAATTACTAAATTAAACTAATGCCAGTTTCTGTTGGAAAAAAGGAAATGTTGAGTCGTTTATATTCCTTAGAAATGGAATTATTTTGAGAAATCCTTTCTTGGTGGATCTCTATAATAAAAAACTAACTTTCATCCAAATTTCATCAAAATCTGTTCAGAGGTTCTGGAGATTTTGTGATGAGTGAGTACATCTTTTTTGGATTATAGGTACCTATATCCATAGATTAACATACCTCCTCCTTTTTGGTATCTCTTACTACAGTGCTTTTTATATTTTAGGATCCACAAGGAGCTCTGCCTAAAGGTACAATCTTGTCCATTATTATTACTTCAACCACATACGTAGCTATGGCTGTAGTCATTGGAGCATGCGTTGTGCGAGATGCGAGTGGAAACTTGGAAGAATATCTCAATAGCAACTACACTGACTGTTCTCACAGACAGTGCCAGTTTGGTCTTCACAACGACTTTCAAGTAAGCTGATTATGTATACTGTATATGACAGGTATGCTCCTATTTTAACCAAATAAAGAACACATTATGGCCTCATTATAAAAGTTACTTCCAGTAAATTGCTGCTTATAATATTACAAAATATATACATGATTAAAATTTGAAAGGAAACTCTCTGGAAATGACATAATTCTGTTAACATGTCTTATATTACGGAATAAATTAAATTTAAAAAGTTTTTATACAGTAAAAAGTGAATACCTTTTAAGCCAACAAGTTTATAATATATATGTATATAAGTAGTATAAAATGATTGCTATAGTATATTAAATATTATGATTTTTACTGTATATTTTAAAATTCAGAATTATTTATTTTGAAGGTTATGGAGTTGGTGTCTGCATTTGGGCCACTCATTTACGCAGGCTGCTTCGCAGCATCATTATCTTCTGCGCTTGCCAGTCTTGTTTCTGCTCCCAAAGTATTTCAGGCACTGTGTAAAGATAAAATATATCCTTTCGTTGAATTCTTTGCTGAAGGATCTAGAAAAAATAACGAACCCATAAGAGGATATGTTTTGACGTTCTTCATTGCACTGGGCTTAATTTTAGTAGGTAAGGGTCAATTAAACAATTGTACAGGGTGCAACAGAAAGAACTCGCCTATAAAGGATGTAAATTAAAACAAAACTAAATAAGATGGCTTCATTTTTAAAATTTTAAAGTGCACACAATGCTGTTTGTGAATGTACAATATTAACTTGTTTTAAACAAAAAGTCACTCAAATGGCTGCCTTCATTTTCAATGCACTGTTGCATGTTCAACTTCTTGGGTGCTAATTTCCTTGAGGGTTGATTCTTCTGCCACACTCTGTACTTCTATAATGTGTCTTAACTATTGTCAAATTACAAGTATTACGTGGCATTAATTTATAAAACAAACATTAGTCAGATTATGATAAAAAAATAAATAAATAAATAAATAACACACATACTCCGACACTTAAAATATAACCTAAATAAGTGTTGAATTAAATGTGAAATTGTAAGTAATCAAGGTAAAATGTACTGCTTGAACGTTTTAACTGATGAAAAGATAAAATTGTTCTTAAAAATAATGAAAACATACACAGTGATCCTTAAGAAACTACTAAGATAGCATAAAAATTATGTTTTTTTAAAGAATAAATATTATTGAAAACATAGAAAATCAAATTTTTAATACTTTCAATGAATTGAAATGGTTGACTCCTACTTTTGTAAATATAATTAGTTTTCCTAAGCAAGTATACACTCAATACGAACTTAATGATCAATGTAGAGATGAAATGAGAAGGTTGGAAAACTAGTATTTGGTAAATCTTCATCCTAATTAACTTTTTGTAATACAATTGCACGTTGACATGGACAGAAGGCCTGAAAACAAGCTTTATTCAAGAAGTGAAGGACCCACTCATCAGCCCAGTTGGGCATATTTATCTAGCAACTTCAGTTATCTGTTTTTAGATAGAATTGCAGATTTTTTGTATGGTAGCACTTAAGATTCTGCTACATCTGCATCAATATTGGGCATTTTTCTTAATAAGTGTTTTTCTCCAATGTTAATTTCAAAATTGTATTACATTTATTTATCAATATACAATTTTAATTTGGACCTTTTTTGAAAGAGGACATAATTGTCTACTGCACCTTGAGAGATATTTTTCTAACTTTTTGGTTTATTTTTTATATACCACTAACTGTTGTTCTAACTTAATTTTTTTTAATAGTACCAAAACAGTTAGAATAAATCTGTCTGAGGGATTACTGCACACTGCATGTTAAAATTTGAAATAAATATGTTAAAAAAAGAAAGCGTGAAATGCTTTCAAGTGAAGTGTAGTTCAACTGCAAAACACGGGCGTCAGCCTGCAAATAACAGGCACTGCCTTGTATACAAGTGGGGAAGGAGAGTCAACTACCACAACTGTTCTAATCACACAATGATTTGGGGATGGACAGACAGATGATAAGCAGTTTTCTTATGGTCGACGGGGTTGCTAGTAGTTTCAAAGTCAACACCAGGTTGAGAGTTGGAGGCTTGAGTGTGAAAAAATTACTAGCTAAAGAAGACTTTTAAAGACCTTCATCATTACATGATGACGACATAAGCAAAATGCTACCTAAGGTAGTTAACCATAGAACTGGATGCTAGGCAGGTACCTGATTTACACATGAATTTAATGTAAATGTGCATTAAATGTATGCAACTTTTGAAACATGCTAATGAAATTCCTTGCATCTCGGATTTAGAACTAAATCTTGCATTTTTATCATTGAAAAAAAGTTGTTTCTGATAGTTAAGTCTTCATTTAATAACTATTAATATTGTAATGTAAGCTTAATAAATTCTGTATTTTTTAGGAGACCTGAACACCATAGCACCTTTCATTTCAAACTTCTTTCTTGCTGCCTATGCACTTATTAATTTTAGCACTTTCCATTCTTCCCTGATCAAACCAGTGGGCTGGAGACCTACATTCAAGGTACACATTCATAGAGTTAGTTCAGTGATCAGTTACTTAGTGAAAACAGTTTGTAGACTGTACGTGATATAGTGAGTTGAAACTAATCTCCACAGTTACTTGTGTTTTGACTGTATTGATTTATTTATTTATTTATTTGCTCAACGGTTTCACCATTTATACAGCCATTTACATAAACAGAATATCTTAGTATATATTAATATAATAGTTTACACAAAAATAATTTCATCAACAAGTAATCATAACACTAACAAATAGATTATTAGTTTGTGTTTGTAAAGTCCAGGATGTTATGTACTGTCTTGTGTCTAATTGTGTACATGAGGTTGTGCAAGGAAACATAATGGATTAATTTGTTAATAGGTGGAGAATTTTTGTTTTGAATGAAAGTGTCGATATTCCAAAGAAGTCAATCTCAGAAGCTTCTCCTCCAGTCATTAGAAGTCTTGGCATACCATGATTCAGAGAGTAATTGGTTGGCTGGTATCTTCTTACGAAGATCGATTTGGAACGAGTGCCTATAGGAACAGTGAAGTCTACATCACACAGCAGAGCTGGGCAATCTAGATAGCCATTGACCAGTTTATACAGGAATGTCAAATCCAGATATTTACGTCTTATTTCAAGTTTTTGAAGCCCAAACTGATGCTCTACTATTGATATAGGCGTATCCAGATACCCATATCCCAGTTTCAGCCCAAGCAATCTGATGAATCGAATCTTTAATCTACTCAATAGATCAATATGTCCAACTTGATAAGGCGGTCGCCACCAAACAATACTCCAGTAAAGGGCGTATTACTGTCTTGTAAATGGTTACCAGGGTCAGAGGAGACTTGAAGTCCTTTGTTAGACGGAAAACATATCCCATAGTAGAAGAAGCCCTAGCTGTAATGTGGGCCAGATGTTCGTATGGGTTTAGAGTAGGAGTCAAGATCACACCAAGATCTTTTATTTTGTCTTAGTACTTAACCTTGAACCACCTATGTTGTAATCGAAAGCCAGACGTTGATTACTACGTAAGAATGACATAGTAAAGCACTTAGAGACATTTAGCTCCATAGCATTCTTCGTGCACTACGTCACGATGTTATCTAGAGTATTTTGAAGCGTCATTTGGTCTTGAGACGTGTCTATTTTTCAGAAAATCTTGACATCATCAACGAATAATAGGAAGTTTGAGTTCATACCTTTGGTAATATCATTGATAAATAGTATAAAGAGAGTTGGGCCCAGATGCAAACCCTGTGGCACCCCGGAAAGTACAGAGAAAGGCATTGAATATGATCCATCACACCTCACAACTAGACTACGATTGCATAAGTAACTCTCAATCCACTTCAGCAAAGAACCACAGATTCCGTAACATTCAAGTTTAGCAACAAGTAGACGGTGGTTAACCTTGTCAAACGCTTTGCTGAAGTCCAAATAAATATAGTGAACCTGGCTGGAGTTTACGAGGGCTGACATAACATATTCCTGAAAAACCTTAAGGTTAGTTGTAGTTGAACGGCCTCTCATAAAACCATGCTACTCCAGACAAATGTATCTACTGAGTGGAAAGTATAAACTGTCCAGAACAATGCTTTCAAAAATCTTTGCCAAGGTTGGCTGAATAACGATTGGACGATAGTTTATAACGTTATTTTTATTACCTGGTTTGTAAATAGGGACAACGTAACTTTTATTTAAAGATGACGGAAAGTTTCCAGCTGTTAGGAGGGATCTATAAAAGATGAAGAGATGTGGTGCAAGCACTGGAGCACAGTACTTAAGTATGGCTGGTGGGATTTCGTCGGGTCCAGCACTCTTTTTAGGATCCAAATCTTCAAGCTTTTGTTCAATATCGGAAATTTTTATGCCACAGTTTGATATGGCGTGGTTTAGGCCAAAATCAAGATCGGGTATGGGGATGGGGATGTCATCTTGTTTGAACACAGATGCAAAATATTAAGCAAACAGTTCACACTTTTCAGCAGCCTCACTTGCCTCAGTAGAGTTATAGCGAATGCTAGATGGTATTTCTGGCGACTCTCTGAAACTCTTCACATGGGACCAGAATGCTTTGATATTATGGGGAATGTTATCTTCAACTCTTCCAAGATAGTTACTGTAGCACAATTTAGACAATGTATCACATTCTCTTCCAATAGAGCTAAAACGTTCATAATCAGATTGAGAAAGAGTTTTTTTATAGCGTTATGAAGAACTTTCTTTGTGATGACAAGACGCTTCATATCACCTGTAAACCATACAGGAAAGTTATTTTTTCTTATAATCTTCACTGGAGTATGGGACTTGATCACCGACCTGAGATGTTCACAGAAGTTGTTGAAAGAGAATTCAGGCAAAAGAATATCTTGTGCTGTTGGATAACTGAGGTTTTGAAGGTCACGCAAGATAGCATGGGAGTCACAATTTCGAAAGATGAGAACTCTTTTCACAGTGCGATGAGACAAAGCATGAGGGATTTCCATAGTGAAGCAGAGAACTGGATGGTTTCTATCTTCCGTCAACAATGAATCTTCATCAGCGCTAACAACCACACAGTTTGAGAATGATGAAAAAATTAGGTCCAAACAAACCCCACGATAGTTTAGTATTGTATTGCATTGTTTAAGGTTGTATGTTACTGTTAAATCAAACAGGTAACGATTCGAGATGTTCACAGTAGAAAGATCCAAGTTGGCCCAATTCACACCAGGAAGGTTGAAGTCACCCATTAGCACAATTTCATCAAATTTCATTTGAGAGTTGAGAACATCATCTACAGAGTCTGCATAGTTACAATAAACAGAAAAGGGCTGATTTGGAGGGATATAGACATTACCTAAAAGAACATTATGCGAACGAATATTGATTCAAGGTTATTTATGCTGGTATTAATTCTGTAGCAAGTAATGGAACCTCGAATGGTGATCATTGCTCCACAACCATCTGATTTCTGGCTAGTCAATTCATTTCTGTCAGACCTAAATATAGAGTAGTCAGTAAAACCAAGTTCATTGTCATTCACATCAGGAGTGAGATTCGTTTCAACGAGGGATATAATATCAAAGGGACAGTACGGGCCAATTTAGTAAGTTTACCTCTCATTCCATTAACATTTTGGAAATAACAGGAGTAATCTTGTGGTGGACCGTTGAGCTTTAATCGTTTTTTTTAGCACTAATTATAGAGGGAGTATTATTGATATTGATATATACTAATATTCTCAGTGAATTGAATTGTAGATATTGAGTTGGAATACACTCAGTGTTACATATTGTTGAAGTGATGTATTATATAATGTCCACTGCGAATTGCGACTAATCACAGCTTTTGTGAATTAACACTGTTAACTTGAGTGTTAGGACGGCACAAGTGACATGCCCTCAGTGTTAAATGTATGACATAAGTGCATTTAATAAATATTTCTTGCCCTTTCTGTATTTATAGAATGTTTATGGAAAGGCAGTGCATCGAGATCGGAACTATTGTTTTTTTGCTAATGCACACGTTTTCCATCCAATGTTATTTGTAGTAACCCTGTCAGTCAATAGTATCAGAGTCAGTGACCCAGCTGAATAGTAAATGCCATAGTCTACATTTTTGCATTAGTTTATCAACTTTATTTGAAGAATCAATATAATAACATAGTTTTAATTAATATAAGTTAATTATAAAAGTGTAGACAGCATTTATCATTTAACTTGGCCATCATTGATGTTAGAAAGGTCACTAGCCTCACACAGACCACTTAACCTCGAACTCCTGCGTATATGGAATTAATGCTATCAGTTCACCTCCACAATGATCCGGTAATCATGAGTCTTCACTTTACGTACTTACCTTACATATACTACTAATCTATTTGCCTTATCAGATCTAATACATCATTTTGTGAAGACACATTATTTTTTGAGCAAGTTACTAATTTAATTTAATTAGTTAAATAATTACTAATTTAATTACTAAATAACTCTTGAACATGTTACCTCAACAATTATTTATAAATTTGGTTTCATCACAGTATTACAATCTGTGGCTCAGTTTGTTGGGAGCCTTTCTTTGTGGTGCAGCCATGTTCCTCATCTCGTGGAAGACTGCCTTGTTCACTCTCACAGCTATGCTTGGGCTCTACATGGTCATTGCTTATAGAAAACCAGGTAAATAAGTAAATAAATAAATCTTTATTGTCACAAAACGTTTCTATAATAATAGCGTAGCTATGAAACAGATGACATTGTCAATATAGTACTATTTTACATATATCTACATAACAATCCCATACGGCCAAACCAAGAATTGAATCATCCTGTTAATGACTAAAAACTTTAGTCCCAATTTAATATAAAAATATAAAACAAGAGAAAAATAACACACAGCAATACAATCAAAAAACATCATCCAAAAACTCATTAATTTTGTAGTATGCTTTATGTAGTAAAAGATTCTTAACATTATTTTTGAATGCATTTGAGCAAATTGATGATGTCAGATGGTAATTTATTAAAATACTTTCTTCCTATGTAAGATGGTTTTTTCAACCAGTTTCAAATTATGTCTAGGATACTGAAAATTATTTTTAAACCTAGTGTTGTATTCATGCTGACTGTTTTCATTATAAAGAGTTTTGTAATTTGATTGCACTGATAGTAGTGTTTTGAAAATTATTAAACTGGGGACAGTCAAAATGTTAAGGTCACAAAAGATTTGTTTGCACGAGGCTTTCCAGGATGAAAATGTCATTATTCTAAGGAATTTTTTTTGGTTTTTAGGATTTTATCTATATTTGATGAAAACCCCCAGAACTCTCTACCATATTGCTAAACAGGATAAAAGTATGCATAATATATTATCAAACGGGTTTTTAAATCAATTGAATGTCTCAAAATAAGCATCTGAATTTAATTTTTTTAAACTGTTTCATTGCATATACCCCAGTTTAAATGTGAGTCAAGGTCCAACCCAAAAAATTTAGTGGTATTACTAATAGAAAATTGCTGATCTAGTTGTAATTCATTAAAAAAATTATTTCTAGACTGTGGGGTGCAGAATTTAACCAACTGTGTTTTCTCTTGGTTTAGTTTCAATCCACTTACTTCAAACCAATTCCTTAGTTCAGTTATGGCTTCACCTAATTTCATCTTAAATTCTTCGTTATTCTTAGATTTGATAACTGCAGTCGTATCATCTGCAAGAAGTATAAGGAAGGTATCATCTGCAATAAAGTATCTGCACGTTAGAAGGGAGGTCGTTAACATATAATAAGAATAAATGAGGCCCCAAAATTGAACCTTGTGGTACACCTACTTTTAGCAGCTTCCACTCTGATTTATATTTAACATTGTTCCTACAAATAACGGTTCTCTGGTGGCGATTTGATATGTAGGATTGTATCTAGGATATAGAGGAGTTTGAAAATTGGTATTTGATCAACTTTTTAATGAGTATTTCATGACTAACACAGTCGAAGGCCTTAGACAGATCACAAAACACACCAAGTGTGCTCTGAGATCCATCCAAGGCACCCGACACCTCATCAATAAACTTGGATAATGCAGTCATAGTACTCATCCCTATTCTAAAACCAAACTGCTCTGGAACCAAAGTTATTATTTTCTAAAAATACTAAAATTTGATTTAAGGCTATTTTTTCAAAAATTGTTGATAAAGATGGGAGGACTGAGACTGGTCTATAATTATCAGGATTTGCTCTCTCCCCCTTCTTATAAATAGGTTTAACATCTGCATATTTTAAATGATTAGGAGAATAGTCATTTCTAAAGGATTGGTTAATAATAGTAGCTAAGGGTTTGGCTATATAGCTTGAAACTTTCTTCATCAGGTCAACCGGAACTCCATCCCAACCCGCTGATTTTTTATTTTTTAATAATCTAATGACTTTGAATACATCCTTTTCACTAATATTCAGAAAACTAAATCTAAATACTCACAATTTGAATTCAAGACTTTTACCAGATTTAGAGCCCTTTTAGCAAACGGATGCAGTCTAATTTCGTCAGAAATATTAGTGAACTTTCTATTTCAAAATTTTTCAATGTCTATAGTGCATTGTTTAAACACTTATCTGATACCATGATATCAGAAAACTTTGTTTCAAGTTTTTTACAGCCTAGTTCGGATTTCACAATATTCCAAGCAGCTTTGCTTTTATCGTTTGAATCTGCTATAAATTTATTGTTTGTAAGTTTTTTTGAAGCATTACACACTTTTTTGAAATTTGTTTTGTATTTTTTTACATAATTAATAAAATTTTCATCACTGGAAACCTTCATCATCCTACTCAACTCACGTTTTTTTAAACTAGAGACTTTTATGCCCTTTGTGATCCACAACTTATTTTTTTGAGAAGTTTTGTTACTATAAAATTTCAAAGGAAAATGCTTCCTCAAATGCATTCATGAAGCAATTAAAAAAATTAGAACGATTAGTTTTATAATCATTGTTATCAGATACATCCCAATTGATTTCTTTTACAAGTTTAATAAAATTATCTACATTTTAATTTGAAAATAAATGTCTCTTAGTTTTTGGTCTACAGCTCTTTTTATTCAAGGTGGTGTCATCTGTCAAATTTATAAAAATTGCCCTATGGTCTGAGATGCCAAGTTCTAAATTCATCAATGGTGTTGTTGTCTGAGATTTGAATTTCAATGTCAGAATATTATCTATGCAAGTCTGTGAGTTTTTTGTAATCCTTGTAGGTGTCAAAAATTAATTATAAAACCATATTGCTCTATTAAAGAAAGAAAATCTAATTTGTGTTGAGGGTTGCTACAGTTGTCCATGATGTCTACGTTGAAATCGGAAGCTATGTAAATATTTTCAGTATTTTGTATTTTTGTCAATCTTTTTAATAATTCTTCAAACTTAAATAGAAAAGGTTTAAAATTTGCTTCGATTGGAGGTCTGTAAATAGAGACAATAATTATATTTAGAGTTGAAATGTCAATACAACAAACTTCGAAAACAGAATCCTCACCAAAAGTACTCAAATTTTCCCTCAGTCTGTATTCCAGACTGTCTTTTACTAGGATGCAAGACCCACCACAAGTTGTGCCTTCTCCTCTACAATAAAAACTAGCAAGATTATAATTTGGTATATTTTCTATTTATAAGTATTAAAAAAACTCAGACATAATTAATTCGAAACATTCTGTTTACTTTTAATAATAATCAACATGGAAACAAAAATCAGCTGTTACACATTGCAAATAACATATTTAGAAACACTACAGTATACTATTTAACAAATGAACATTTTCATTCCTTAACCAATGCTCGTTCAAACATAATACTGATATATTTGAATTTTTCAAAATTATTTCTAATTAATTTTTTTAATTTTTTTCTAACAATCCACCTTGAATGTTCAAGTGCATGAGCCAAGAAAATGTATCGTTATATTTAGCTGTATTACAAATTGGCCAGTGATTTATATTTTAAAAAACATCTACAGAATCAAAGTTATGAAAATTGTCACACATAAGGTTTTTTTGGTTGGGGGAAAGTGAACCAATGTGTGTGCTAGGGCTGAGTGTGGGTGGAGTGGTTGGGGATGGAAAGCCAGACAAAGATAGTGAGCTGTAGGTTTGGGTCAGTGCAGGAGAGTGAGGTACATGTGTCAATACTACTGGTTTTTCTAATAGCTATATAAAAAGTTTCTTTATATTTCTTGTTTATGTTGGACTTGGGTGTACTCCATCCAAGGTGGGGACTTCCTGGAGGTGATAAGTGGTTAGGTTGGCTCAATGTTGGTGCATCCATTAATTGGGTTGGTTTTTCACACTCACGCTCAGTTAGTACTAAATCCTGGACAGTCTGTGAGTTTATATTGGAGTGCTCCGGCACAACTGTAGTTGAATCATGTGTAACTCCATCAACAGCTAATTTCAGTTGTGAAACAAACCTTTCAAGTGATTGTCCTCTCTTAGGTTGTTTTTACTTTCTTCAGTTTTTACTGCAATAATGACTGATGCCTTGGTACTTTTGTGGAACTTAGTGATATTTTTTGCAAAATGCTGGATGGTAATTAGATCTCTTGTACATCCCATTGGACTACAAATTAGATATTTAAAACTCCTTTTTTAAAAGTCTTCTATCAATTTATTAAATGCAGTGTTGTAATCCGGTAGCTTAGGTTTATTGAAGTATTTATTTTTTGTGACTAGTCCATATATTGCAGCTTCACTTTTATTTTGAAATGTTAAGTACTTATTTATTACTTATGATTCAGTGGTCTGTCTTGTCGTAAAGGGATTGTAGTTATAAATACGGGTTTACTTGTAGAGATTTTAAGGATTTTTTTTCTTCCAAATGCTGATATACTTCTCTTAGGTTATTTGATAAGCTATTGTTGGTTCCGCCCAAGATCACCAATGGATTAGAATCATCAGATTTAGAAGAATTTATTATTTCAATAAGTAATGCATTTTGCCTAACATAGGCCATTACTCTTCCTTTACTTAATGCATTTATTTTACTTGATATGTATCTTCCTTGGCCATCACTTGTTAGTGTGATGTTTACCTTGGGCCATGTTAGCGATTCTTTTATCCTATTTTTGTCTGTATACTCAGTAGTTTTATATATTTTTAATCTTTCTGGTGTCTTTACAACTGCACACAAACGTATTTCTCCATGAGTCTCCTCTGCCGGCGTATTTAGCTCATTATCCTCAAAGTTTCCTAGAATATCAAATTAATTTTTTTATCTTAAATTATGACTGTAGTAAGTATTTGATGAACTTATCTTTTTTTATTTTTATTTGATGTGTACTGCTTATTTTATTATTGTTATTTCCTTTAGATTTTATTGTAATCCACTTATTTTTCTGCTGGTCTGTGATGTTTTTTGTTGCATGCTCAGGTTGTAGTTAGTGTTTCCACTTCTGCTTTGCACCAATAGCGTTTGTAATGTGTCAGCATTTATGCTGTTTTTATTATTTATTATGTATGCTAGATTGCTTCTTTTTTGTACAATATTTGTTTCTGTTAAAACAAGTCCTTCAATTTCTTGAGGATTGAATTGATTGCATGTTCTGTTTATTAATTGTGAGAGAAGGAACTCTGTGTGGAACATACAATAAATATCCCACAGTCCTAGTTATTAGTCTGTCAAAGTCCTTGGATGAGACTGATATCAGGTCTGTTATTAGTTTTTCCAAGAAACTAGATATTTTGTCCACAATTTTTTGAGCTGCTTTTGGCTATTGGGTACTTAGTGAGTCTATATGATAAAAAGATTGGGTGCATTTGTCAAATATTAGCAAACTCCAATTTGTGCCATTATCAGTCATGCTATGTTGCCCAGAGTCATTAACTGGCATAAAAAATATATCTGTATCATCCATTTTAAAGGATCCAGTAGGAAGTCATATTAACTAAGACACTTCAGTGCTTGAACAATTATTGGATTAATAATATGAATGATTTTTTGGTAGTTTTAGCAAAATGTTCATTCAGTAAGTCAAAATAACTATTTAATGTTTCATCACATAACCATTCTTTACCCAGAAGTTCATTTAAAATTCTTATTTTGATAAAAGACAGATCTGTCTGGTTACTAGAAGTTAATTTTCCTAAATGGCTGTCTGTCTGGACGTCCTTCTCAGTTACTTTTACTTGGTATTTTTTTTATGTGTTTTTGGGTTCAGAGCGTTAGTTTTATTTTCATTCATAAAAAGTACCCTTGATAAAATTAGTATCCACATGGTCACAATAAAATTAGTATATTAGAGATCTCACAAATTTTCAACACCACAGGCATTTTCTTCAGGTGAGTAGAGAGAGAGAGACACTGAAATGGCTTCCACTACTGCTGGGTAGGTGGCTGTGGTGGGGGGTTGTACATCCATAGAGCAACACTCAGGTATAGATGCAGTATTTCAGTTAGTATATATATATGAAGTTTGCTGATGCGGAAGGGGTTGAAGGGAAGTGGTCTATCTTATGTTCAGATTAGGTGGGTCACGGGATTTTGTTATCCATTGGTGTGCTAATTCCATCCTTCGGAGTTGGGAACTATTGGCATGGGAAGGAAGGGATCTGATACCTTAGTGGTGTAACCTGATCAAAATTTTGGTTATGGAGCAAAGTATGGGCAGAGACAGGTTTTTCAGGATTTTGGACTTTGCAATCATGTATATGGCCATTCATGCGTTTTCGAAGGGTTTCACTGGTAAGGCATATTGGGCAGGACAGTGCTGGCACTGGAGTTGATAAATTAGATTGGTGAAATCACAGGAGTGGTTTCCAGGTATCTTGTAGGTTAAGGAGATTTCCTTTCTCTCTAATTGTTTGGCCCTAGAAATTGTCCCCCTAGGCCTAACCTCTAAACCTGCCATATCTGCTATGCATTTCTAAATGCACAACAAAATCCTGGAAATATATAGTGGTCACTCCATTCACATCCTTAAAACTTTCCTTAATCTGTACAAAGAAGAACATAATAAAACTGTTACTAGCCTAGTTGCGTGCTATGAACCGATCATATCCACCAATCCCCATCTTATCAATGAACTTACCAATACTATTACCACTGCCAACAACCTGCTAACCAAACTCAACCAAACCAAACTAAAAAAACTTTCCAAACTCTACTTACAAACCCTCCAAACAGTTGGATTCCTTCATATTAGGCCTAACCTTGAATCCACCTATCCTCTTATAGGCCCAAAACCTAACCTAGCTGACCTTCTTACCTACGCACACCCATTGGCCAACTCCCTGTCCTTCCCAAAAAACTGTGTACCAACTCCTCTACCAACTATATTAACCCTTCCCCCGCAAGTGTCAAACCCACAGAAACAGTCAATCCTTCCAACCATTCCATATATAACCTATCAAACCACACCCTCTCCAAACCTGAATTGAACATTTTGTCCTAAGGCTTTACTTTCACTCCTACTTCTCACCTAGACCAGTTCTCCTTAGTCTCTGATGTCATTTCCTTTGGCCGCAACCTGAAGTTGAAAATGTTTTTGAGAACAACACCTTCAACCCTAATCCTACGAACCTGCCTGAAACCTGCCTAGCGCGCTTCAAACCTCTTTCCAGCTTTGACCCACCACCACTACCTCCTGACCATCCTATTGAACTTTACCTTAACTTCATCCTCCAAAAAGTGTCAGATCCTCAGTTCTTCTCCCAACTCCCTAGAGATCAGAACCATACCATCGCTGAACGCGGAGCCATAAAGTCCCTAAAATCCAATGACAACATAATGATCCTTCCTGCTGATATAGGTTCCACCACTGTTCTTAACAAATCCGATTATATCAATGAAATTAACCAGCACCTACAAAAAACTTGACTTCGACCCAACCGAAAAATACAACCAAGAACTGAAAAATCTCCTCCATCATGCTAAACACCAAAACCTAACCACCGCCAGCCAAATCCTGCTTATCAATGAACAGCCTACTCCACCCCAGTTTTATATTCTACCCAAAATCCATAAAGGCACCATCCCTCCCCCTGGTATGCCTATTGTGGCCAGCTATAATTCTGTTACCGAACGCATCTCTGCCTTTGTCGATGACAAACTCCAACCTCTAGTATGACAACTTCCTTCCCACGTCCAGGATACCAATCATTTCCCTAGTCTCCTCTCAATTCTTCCCCAACCTCTACCCCTTAACACCAAACTGGTTACCATTGATGCCACTTCACTGTACACGAATATACTCCATGCTCATGGCTTAGCTGCTATTGAGTATTTCCTCAATACACGCCCTCCAAACACCAAACTTGGCACTTCCTTCCTAGTTCAGCTGACTCAATTCATCCTTGAAAAAAACACTTCCAAAGTTCTGGCATTAACTACCTCCAGATCAAGGGTACCGCTATGGGTACCCGCATAGCCCCTTCCTATGCCAACCTGTTCATGGGGAAATTGGAGAAGACTTTCCTTCAAAAACAACCCGTCCAACCCCTCTGCTGGCTCCGTTTCATCGATGATATTTTCATGATCTGGACTGACTCCAAAACCAATCTTAAAACCTTTCTTCAAAGCCTACAAAACTTTTCATCCCTGAATTTCACCTGGCAATCCTCTTCTGAACGCATAGTCTTCCTTGATTTTGAAATTGGATTGGAGGACGGTGTCCTTCAAACTGATATTCACATCAAACCTACCAATACCTTCACTATACCAGCTGTCACCCCAACAACACTGAACGCTCCCTACCCTATAGTCTAGCCACTCGTGCCAAACATATCATTTCCTCTCCCAGAAACCTAAATCAATACAACAACCAACTTGTCAGTGCTTTCCAAAAGAGTACACTACCAATCTCGTTAAAAACCAAATCCGTTTAGCCCAGTCCCAAAACCAACCCCAAACCAGAAGCAGTTCCCAATGCTTACCCCTTATCACTAATTACCACCATGGCCTACAGAAACTCATCCAAATCCTGAAAGATGGCTTCAACATCTTAAAAGTTTTCCCCCACACCAAAGATCTCCTTGAAAAACCTCCTACTGTGACTTTCAGACAAAACAAAAACCTCCGCCAAATCCTGGTCCATCCTAAGTTACCTGATCCCAACATCCTGACCTGTCCTAAAGACCAGCAACCGCCCAGTTCTAATCCTTGTAACAAGAAATCTTGCAAAACCTGCCCTATTCATATACCCAGCACATCTTTTACTAGCTCCACTACCTCCTTAAGAGGAATTCACTCGGTCACCGGAAGTCAGATTAAAATGGCCGCTCCTATAGCAACTGGCTCTAGCAGTTCTATTTATCGCCACAAGATTGCACTAGTGAGCGCAGGGAAGCCAACCGCGCGGAGATAAAGTTTGGATCTGAGTGTCTAGTGGTACGTGAATTTCTCCCTCTTCTCCCGCCCAGCAGTCAGCAGCTCAGATGAGTCAGATGCCAGTTGCCGTTGCCGCACCGCGACGCGACATGCAGCTTGTCATTCGTTATCCTATACCAATGCAACATCTTTCGTCGGTTCTCGATGATGTTGGTTGTAACCATTCATGAATAAACCAAAAGAATGCATCATAAATAAAATAGCATTGATTTATATGCTATACTTAGTCGTCAAGATATTGTTCAACAAATGACCATATAGCCAAATAAGTTAAAAATTGTTGGTGAAAACATAACCGTAAGGCTAACCTTCTGTACTTATCTAAAGAATTAGCGTTCTAAATCAGTTATTAGTGTAGGTTGAAACATGACATTATTAGACGTTATACTGTGGTACCAGTAATCATACAAACAAATAATCAAGACGATTAAATATAACTGTCTTTACTTATTGAAGTAATATGTCACAATGTTACATTTTCACAAAGTTGCGCTTTTCAATGAAGGTTCTTTTGGGTTAACAAAAATCCAGTGTTGTTAATTTTACACAATTTATTACAGTATAATTCCAGACGTGTACATTTTTGTGAACCTTATGGATAGTGTTATGAGCACACATAAGGTTGATCATGGTTTAGTTTTAAATAATTAAAAAAGTATGTTTTACATAATACATAAAGATCAAACGCCAAAATACAGCATACATTAAATTTGAAGTGCTATATCATTGATTTGCACTAGAAGCATCAAATCAACTGAACTGAAAGAAACAAAATAACACCACCAAAACAATTTACTATTTAAAGGCCTATACGTATATGTAGTACTATCTTGAAATTAAGACGTACAGTATTATATATATATATATATATATATATATATATATATATATATATATATATTTTCAGATTAAAATTTATGTACAACAAATTTGACTAAATAATTCTACTGTTTTAAATTATGATTAAGTACACGTAGTTTAAACAATAACAGCTGGAAGCATCGTTTAATTCACACATTCGCTATAATCTGCTGGTGTTACATCACAAAACAGCTGATTTGTAAATATTACATTACCAAAATCCAATTCAAGGTGGGGTTTCCTATAAGCGATTTCGCCCAGAGACGGCGACTACAGCCGCCCACCTTCACTCCTCATAATTTTTCCATAAGAGAACGTGCTAAAAGATGTTATCACATCAATAAATTATTAATCAAATAGCGAAACTTTGCTTCAGTAAATAATTAAAAGTAATGTTCATATAAACTGTAAATTTGCAAATACGTAAACTACAATTTTTATTCAAACACCCTAGGACCCAGTCCATTTGCTTTTTTCAAACTATATAATCTGCACATAAAAAATTTTACATGAAATTCAAGATAAAGTTATATTGGTAAATTCAAATATCGTAAATAAATAGCTTGTACAGTAATCTAGTCTGCACAACGTCATATCTGTACGTCACTTGGTTGCCAGGGTTGGTAAGCTCTCTCTCACTCATGGAGAGCAGACTGCTGTCGGCCGGTCAAGGTCACAGCACATCCGCGCCTGGCCACCCCTTCCCCCCTTCGATGTTCAAAACACCTGCTGTATGATTGATCAAAACTTGGTTGCAGTATATGATTGCCATTTTGCCGCCAATTGGCTTTAAGTCTTTCATAAGAATTGTTCATCGTCTAAGTCTAACTACGTAATGTTTTTGGCCAATGTGAAAAATATGTACACAATTTTTTTTGTTACAACAGCACAAAAGAGAGCTTCAAACGCAAAAATAAGCTACCAAACCATTAGTTTTGAAGCCTTGTATGGATATACTCTTTCCTACATAAACTAACCTAACACAAACTACAATTATATAGTACAACATTGTAAATTTATGAATAATACTGAAATGGTGTTAGAACAGATAGAACTTTGATCCGATGACTGGATAGAATTTACTCTATAAACTAGTCTACAATTATACAATATTCTAATATTTCACATACATGCAAACACATCAATGCCAATTTCTATAATAGGTCTAATGATGTAAATATTTCGAAAACCCCTTTAATAGTATTGAGAATTTGTTGAAACCTAAAATGAGAACATATCCATAATCGTACGTCTAAAATTGCTTCTATTTACCACCGATCAAAATTTTAATGTTCACAAATAATGTCATCAATACTTATTGTCAATATATTGATAGTGTAACATCACGGATAGACAACAATCTACGAAGCTGTTTGTACTCGTAAATCAGTAAATGCAACAGCTGACAGCTGTTCTCTGTAGGTAGGGTGAACAGTCAGCGAAACTACTACACTGCGTAGTGTGTAGGTTGCTCAAAGATAGTTGCTATGACAACCGCCACGATGCTGCCTGTGCTGAGACAGCCAGCTGGCGGGAAGTGGCCTTGGTCGCACTGCTCCACTATAAACTTCACCGAACTGAATTTTTACTGCTTCACACACACACCTACCAATATAACCACGACTGACGACACACACAGCTACGTCAGTGTTTTGCTGTTTAGCTACAATTTAGTGTATTTGTTTTGTTGTAAAAATGCGACTAATAACTTTCTATGAAACCTAACAAATACCGTAAATTAGGTAGGTACAGCTTATATAATTTTGTGCTTACTTATGTATTTTACACAATTAGCCTACTAAACAACTAGAACGGTACGGGTCTAAGCCCAAAAAAATACCTTTGCTAATCTCTATTTTTACTTATACCAATGACAATTTGAACTACAGGTTGAACATTTTAAAAATAATCACTTACCTTGCTTCCTTTTGTTGTTGCCATTTTAATAAACCAGGATTTCGTCGTCTTTTTTTAACATGCGAACTCAAACACCGTCTACGCTTAGGCATATTGAAACACGTGAACAATTACAGTAAGAAATATAAATCAGCCTGAAGACGCGTAAGCACACCACTGACTGACCTGTGAGTCATTCGCATCCGTTTCCGACAGTATATTCATAAATAGGTTGACCAACAACTCTTATTTTAAAATAAAATTCCTCTATTGCAGAAAAGACTGGTCTTGGAAAAGACCCTGACACAATCAGTGTACTAACATTCAATTTATTTAAATTTTTATTAGCACACCTCGTCGTTGAGTCACACACATGAAGCGTCGTCTCGTGGAGTTGAATACATATTATGTAGATTCATCTTTATATAATGCAGCCCATTAATTAACAAGATCACATAAAAAGATTCTGATATTATGCTATATTTTTATGTACAGTAAAATGTAAACATGTAGGCTTACTATGTATATTTTCGTCATCTCAGGATTCCAGAGTATTTACTGGTTAGGAATTTAGGACTAGGTAGTAAACTTGATACATATAACTTTAACTTGATACATATAACACTATATAACCTATATTAAATAGATTTCTTTAAATATACACACACAAAACACTGCGGTGTATAATAATTTTCTTGTAAAACATTTTTTGACTTTAAGCAACATCATTGATGTAAAAGTTGTTTGCAATTTTGGATTACTGTTTGATATTTCATCGATAAACAGTAAACACTGCATTAAGCTCAACAAATAATAGAACATTTAGTATGCAGTAATTAATTATTAATCAAATTTATATTTTAAAGTTATATAAATAATACAAAATTACATTTGATATTCAATTATTATACAAATGTGTCGAACACAGATCACACAAAGTCAAAGTCAAAATATCTTTATTACATCATCGTCAAGATGAGAATAGTGTCACAGAGTTTACAAAATAAGTTTAATTATTGAAAAATTCATTTAAAGTGTAGAATGGTCGGTCTTGTAGCCACGTCTTTAGATGTTGTCCAAATAGCTGTTGTTTAATTTGCACACTCGTCATTCACATACAGTAGCGTACCGTATTATCGTGAAAGAAATTGCGATACCTGTGGCGATACATAAATTTACACTACCTGGTATATTTCGTTGCTAGCGAAAACAGTTGGCAACATGAGTTGCAGGGACGAGGTACTACGCTTCTCCGCCAGGCACCGCTACTCCACAGCTCCGTCCAGACAGCTCACATTCAAGAACATGCCTCTCTATTTTAAATGATTAAAATTCGGAATGTCGCCGTACAGTTATGGTAGACCTGTTCATATATTCTTAAGGAATCAAAGCTTGGACTGGCTGAAATTGGCAGTTGTTTAGAAACAATTTTACTTGCTATAATTCAATCTGAAAAACTCGTATTTTACGTTTTTTAGTCGAAATTATCTCACATATTGGAGGTAGTATTTTAATTTTAAAGTCAGCCAGTCCAAAAGGACACTATTTGTGAACATATTAACACTTATTTCAGCTCAATATGTGGATAAATAACGATAGGAGAGTTTAAAAAGAAGAGGCATGTTTCGCGCCGCCAAATCCACGGGTGAAACCCTCTTAACCTACAAGATATCTGGAAACCACTCCTGTGATTCCACCAATCTAATTTATCAACTACAGTGCCAGCATTTTTAGGGAGGGAAAATTCCCAAAGGGTTGGTAGCACTGAGGGCCGGCCGCCATCTTGGGTCATGTGACCGCTCTCGACCAATCATAGGCCAGAAAAGTGAGGATAATACTGTCCCTATATGACTACTACTATTTACTAGAACTACAATGACGTGATCGTAAATACTTGATAATAACTTATATCAATGTTCTGCTCCAGTCTGAGTCCAGATGTGTAGTCTCAACCTTGTTGGTGGTGTTGCTTCATTCTCAGAGATGAGACGGTGACACAAATTTATGTGTATTTTAAAGCAAATATGAAATAAAATGAAATAATGGTTTATTCCTTTTTATATGAATTCGGTTACTAACTGAGTTCGGCTTATTTTGTATTGTATTGTAAAAAAGTCGAGAATTTTGAGAAGTTAAAATTTTGAGAAAAGTTGAGCTCAGAGAGGACCATTATTATAGTCGAGGCAACTAAGGGACCTAAAGTTGATATGCTATCTGAGCCATGTTATATTGGTCTGATTTTCACCTAATTGATAGACCTTATACTCAGTTCTCTTCCCTAAACAACATCCAGACACCCAGACTTCTCTAGTAGAATATGCTGATAGCAACTATTCAGCAGACGCAATATGCAGTATCAAGAGGACGCAGCAAAGAACCTATCACCTATAATCTTCACAACACCTTGTCAAAGCAAGTAGCTGGGACTCTGCCACTAGTGCCAAACTAACTTATGTTTTAACTTCCCGTAAGCACAGCAAGATTAGTGGATTGAGTGTCAGGCTTGTCAGTTAGCTGAGACCAAGGCTGTGTGCAGGGTGGATTTGGCATTTTGGCGCCCCTAGGCCCAATAATGTTTTCCGCCCCCTAGTCTGGTTAAAGTCACTTTCCTAAAAACCTTTATTAAAAAATTATATCAGGCCTATATGTCAATAGCAAATATGTCAAAAACCACTCCACAATGGAATTTTATCATTGCAAGTTTTTTGAGTTTACTTGGTTCTGGGCTTAACAAAATACTGTTACTCAATTAACAAAATATTGGTTTTTAACTTTGGTTTTGTTCAATTTAGTCATTTGGGAAAATAAATACAAAACTCTGTAATGCATTATAAAATAGGTTTGATCTCATAAATACAGCTTACATCAAGTATTTTGATAACGTATTCACCACTCCACAGAAAACCATTATTAGTCAAAGATTTGTTTCTTTTTTTTATGATTTTAAACTACATATTGGCAAATTAAAGGAAAAGCTGGATAAACATCATTTATATTGATATTTAATATTGAGGGATGAAGGATAAACGTTCCGTTCCGCAGAGGAATTCAAGATTATGTTAGTACAGAGAGAATGAATTGGAATAATGAGAACAGTCAGTGCCATGAGGAATCACGAAGCAATCTGTAGATATTTGGCGGTCACCAAGACGGTCACCCTTCTCTATACGAGGAACATGGGAATTGCATAGGGCTGGCTGTGGTAGTACGATGCATACCACTCAACGACATCCCACAGCCAGTTTTCCCGTGATTGAGATCAATGTTATAATCAAGTTGATGTATAATGTTAAAAAATAGTTTAACTTTACTAACAATTATTTGTTGCAATGAACTTCAAAAGCAGAATGCTTTAAAAGCCTGATTTCTTTTAATCAATTCAAAAATTATGTTAAGTTATGGTTATTTATTTTTATTTCTATATATTTTTTTTCTCTGCTTTGCGCCCCCTGGGAGCTTGTGTCCAGAGGCCCGGGCTATTGGGAAATCTGGCCCTGACTGTGTGATTCAGGTCCCATGTAAGGCTGTAGGTCCCTTTTAGATAAATTCTGAGGAACAGTTGACCTTATTTAGTAACAATGATTAAACTCATTCATCCACACTCATCACACTCATTTGTCTCTCATATTCGCCCATATTTTTACAATCATTGTTTAATAATGATATTAAGATATATCTTACATTTACAGCAATATCGGATGCTGTGTTAAATCTTATATGTGTCTGTAGATGTCAACTGGGGATCAAGTACACAGGCACAGACTTACAACAGTGCTTTAGCTTCAGTTCACCAACTTAGCCGGGTTGAAGAACATGTGAAAAACTACAGACCTCAAATATTGGTTTTCTCAGGTCTCCCAAGCACTCGGCCATCTCTAGTAGACTTTGCTCATCTTATAACTAAAAATACGTCTCTTTTGACCTGTGGGAATATAATTCAGGTAATGGCAGAAGTTAAATCAGTAATATTCTTGATTTTTTTCCATTTTGATAACTATGATGTAAGTTGCATGCAGAATTTATTTATTTATTTCAACGGCAATGCCATTACATACATAAATTTGATGACAGACAAAAACAATAATACAATAATACAAGAAATAGACAAAGTGGTACAATTTAGTAAACGGTGCAAAGAAATATAATAAGTGAGTAAAAATACCAGAAGAAAAACAAGCTAAAAAGTGCTATGACTAAGAATAATAATATATTTAAAGTAACAATTCCAAACGAAATTATTTAATTGATTATACAAGCTAATAATATGTAGTAAAGGAAAATAACACTAAACATAGTTTGATATTAAGTAAATATCAATGCAGACTAAAAAACTTAGCTAATTGGTATAAAGGCAATAATATTATAGGATAATACAGTAACAGATAAGAGCTGCCTATAATTAATAATCTTGCAAATAGGTGTGTGTGCGTGCAAGTGTGAGTGAGTACAAAGTTAACAGATCAAAGATAAAAATTAAATGATAACAAAAATCAATTAATTATTAGTAACAACAATATATATTTAATAATAACAACAATAATTTAATAGTAAATTTTAATAGTACAACGAAAATATTAACAAACAACA